>JANHGB010046840.1:0-40561 GCA_026283785.1 Coracopsis vasa
GAGAGTGAGCGAGTGGCTACGTGGTTCTGAGTTACTGGCTGGGCTTAAACCATGACAGGCATAAATGGCAATTGCTGGTATTGCTCGAAATGGCCTTGCTTAGATGCACCAAAGAGACAATGTTTTTCTCTGTAAGAAAGTGATTCAAGGTCACTTTTACAGGTGTTACCTAGAAATGAGTTACAGTTCATTCAATCTCTTCATCCTTCACTCCCCAAAAGAACTGAAAACACCACTTCAGGATAGCTGAGGCATGCAATTTTGCAGAGAAGACAAGAAGAAAGCCAAGTAGATGGGCCACCCAACCTGGGACACAGCTAAAAGTAAGCTCAGGTCACTAAATTGCAATCACCTAAAAATTGGGTTAATACCTCCCATATGCACCAAGCAAATATACCCACAGTTTTTATTGCCTTCACCATGAGTGCTGTTCAACCTGATGGCATCACAAGGAATATTTTGTGCATGGAGAAGTGGTGCCCTACTGAAGAGGTTGTCACTGACTCACCCCAGCCTCATATCAGCATCACACTGCACAGATGCACAGAAAAGCATATCAGAGATGGCTCCTGGACGTGCCCCATGGCCAGACTCTGCACCTGATTGCTATGAGGGGAGGTGGCGGGGTGGGGTAGCCTTCATCCAGATAGCCCTGGATACCTCCTTGACCTCTGAGTACAGGAATGAGAAAGCCCAAAATTGCCCTGCTTTGCATCTCCCTGCCAATCCCATGCTCCCCAACATGCACATGGCCTCAACCACCTCCCGCAGCCCAGGAATCCCCTAAAGCTTAAGACACTTTACTGACCACTACAAGCCAGTTAAAGTCCACGTCTATGTACTCCAGTAATCAGGAACACCAGTACAAACCTACTATAGACTCATGCTTTAATCTAGCCCACGGCATCACTTCTCTCAAGCAGAATGAAAACAGATTATCTACCATTACCTTTTCAAAACTTTTTTTTGGGTTGTTTTGTTTCTTTTCAGTATCTTTTTTGTCTATCTCATTAAACTTGAGTTTCTCAAAGTTGTCATCATATTCCTACATACTTTTGTTTTTTCCTACTTAGTTTATCTGTGGAGCTATACATCCATAGTATTGTTGGAGAGTATGGTTTTAAGATGTGCTGGCTGCTTCTGTGCTGGTCATTTAGAACTTGGATCACGCACAGAGCAAGCCTCTGCCAACATACATGGTTCTGCTTGTTTTCTAAGTAACACAGTTATCATGTGGGCTTTTATTACCTCTTCCCCATGACTCATCTCAGATGAGCCTAGCTCCTGCCTCATGGCAATGCAAAGAATGTTTGTCCTGCTTCACCGAGTTCATATACAATAGTTTTACCTGGAGTTATGACCCTAATGTTGACATTTCCCAGGAAATCAGCCTGGAGGATCACAACTGGTTCCATCTGGCCTTGAAATCTAGGAGAATGTTAATAGTTTTTCTTAGGTGACTATAGCCAAGTTACCTATTTTGTCTGACTTTTTTTTTTCTTTCCTTTTCTAGTGCAGACATGGGATAATTTGACTTAAGTTATCACACATTCAAAATAAATGTCCATTAAATATATGTTCAGCACATATTTAGCCTATAGTGAATATATACATGGGTGTGTAAATACAGTTTTATATGTGTATGTCAACATAAATGCATTTAAATACGTAGTAGGCTAAATTCTGATTTAATAAAGGTCTGTGTATGCAAACCAGGATCTTGAAGTTCCTTGACAGGTGAAACTAAGCAAAGAACATTCCTATATTCCCTATAAGTAATCATGGATGAAGGCTGCTCACAGATACCAGAGAGATTAAATACTTTCTAGAATGTTCTGACAGCTTTCCAACCCTCCCAGTTTCATGTAGCTTCTAAGCATGCAAACACTGCAACCAGATCAAGATCCAGGATTACAGAGCTGGTGGAAAAGAAGGCTGCACATGGGCCAGTGGAGGTCCCATTTCATTCCTTATCCCCAAGTTCACACTAATGATGCTATTTTCACTGCACCTTTTCATGTATCCTCAAGAATGTGAAAAGAAAAGGGCTGGGGCTGGGCAAAGGATGTGTGGAAACAGGAACTGAAGCGGAGTGGAGAAAAGGTAGTTGTTATACTGTGTCTGCTTTGGTCCTGCTCTACCTGCATGAAGCCTGAGTGCTCTACTGATACAGAGGGTTCTCACCTACTTTGTCCTTTTACTCTGTGCTTCTAGGCACAGGTGAATAGTCTCATCCCCCCAGCAGCAGGAAGGAAAATCTGGAGAGGTCTTCATCCTGATGGGTTCTGAGGGACAAAACCCCCTCCAGTACCTGACATACTAGATCTCATCAAAGAAACTCCATGCACATCAAGAAAGTAAGTGGTATGGCAGAAATGTGACTTGAATTCCTGAGCCTTTGGATGTGTCACTACTACTGTGCACAGTGAAGAAGCCATGCATGACACCCTATGAGGTGATCCGAACACTAACCAGATGTTCCGGTTGGTTTTGAATGCTCTCAGCTGGGTGTGTTTGCTGGAGATGTGTTCTTTGGAGTACAGCCACCTTTTTTTCCCTTTCTCCAAGTCCTGCTGGTATGTTTACTCACTTGTGGTGGTAGTCATGATACTTGCACTAGACACAGAAAAAGTAATAACAATAACCCTTTTGTGGTCAAAATCTGAATTGCTGGGATGTGGAGGATGAATTTCTTCTTTTTTTCTAGTGATGATGGCAGTGGCTTTGCACTGGGTCATATATATATCATACAGGACACAGCTGTTGTGGAGAGGGAGAAATAACACTTAAAAGGGAACACATATCCCTGGCATCCTTCGAAACCCAAAGTTTTCCTGTGCATTGTGGTTACAAACTGTGGCAACTCTCCTTTATCTTTGTGTAGGAAAGGCAACTGAAATATGTTTGCCTTCACTTGGCAAACTCCTACCAAGGAGTAGAGTGAATAGAGTAATAGTGATTGCCTTAGGTAAAAGTATCTGCTCCATTACAGTGTCATATCTACCTCTGTCCCACATTAGTTCTTCAGAATGAAGTGCACTGCTGGGTACTGATCAGTGTCAGGGAACCAAACCATGCTCACTGGAGATGAGTGGTTCAGGTATGGGTTATCATTGACCAGCCATCCAGCTACATATGCTGTAGGTTTATAAACGTTTCATAGGAGGAAGTTGCTGAATAAATCTGGTCAGAAAAACAAACCTCTCTAGACATCCAATAGGCCAGGAACACAAACTCTCATATGCATATGATGGATCATACATAGCAACACAAGGAGTGGTACCAAGTACACTAGCTGAATTTTTTTACCCAGAAAGGTGCTACCCTATGAAAAATGTCCACAGATAATTCCCATTTATTTGGATTTTGTGCATGTTTGCACATGTTGAACACCAAACCACTGATTAAAATGATTCCCTGTGGTAAGCAGTGGGCAGAAAAGCCAAAGCAGACTGGAATGATGAAGATGTTTGTTTCTGTTCTTTACTTTGGAATTATTTTTACTTTGGGGCTGACAGTGAAATAAGTTATGGCACAAATCCAGTTCCACTGAGATGTTCAAGACATCATACTGCATCCCAGGGCATTGTCATCTATTTTGCTAGATGTAAGGACACTTCACTAGTAGAGTGGTCATGGTGATAATTTGCAGAAGGACACCTGAGGAAGAAGGAAAGATCAGGACATATAGTCTAGCTCAAACTTTCTCTTGCAGTTCTTCTTTCTATTTGCCAAACTCTTTTGCATAATTTTGACAATTTAGGAGACTTTGACATATGTTTGAAGGGGAATAAAAATAACTTTCTTGACATCTAGAAGTGTATTAGTGGCTTCCGTCTGTATTCTACCTTATTCTGTGGCAAGTTATTTAAACTTTGAGTGTATTGCAAGGAAATCTTGAAGAAGCCATCTCGTTTTGAAATTGTTTGTTGAGTCTTAATGTTGTTGAGAACATATTCAACAATTCTGATTAAATCCAACACTTTACAACAAATGATGGCACCTATGATTTGGACATCAATGCATACATGTAAACATAACTCTAGCACAGCCTGAAAAATACCCTGTAACAAAGCTCAAAGTTGTGTAGTGAAAAAAGTTCTAGGCCAAAAAGCAAAGAGACATAACTTAAACATGATGATTTCTGTAATGTTTTGATAAACTGATAAAAAAGTAGTTGATTTGCCACACTTTACATCTCACTTCTAATCCCACAACTTCCTTAATGAAAGTTATCTACATTTGTCATAAACATGTCTGTAACATTATATATCTGAAACATTATTATATGATGAATATTTGATTTATGTGCCTTGTATACTTGGAGAAAGTATTACAGACCCAAAATATACCTAATAGCAATTTAACTTATTGAAGACTTAAGTAAGAGCGCCAGGAACTTGAAATATGACTTAATAGTGGCCAAAGGGAAAATTCAAAGACATTAACACATTTTAAAACATAAAGTGCTATGATTTTTAAAATGAATGGTCTGCAGAACTTTGCTCAGAAAATTGAATTTTGCAGGACTTAATTAGCTGGGCTCACTTCTTTGAAAAATACCATTTCATTTTTTAATGAGGGCTTTGAGTTCCTTTGTGTATTCTGGGACTTTTTGTTAACCCAGAGACGATCATGTGCTTGGCATGAGGAGTTAGTTGCAATACAAATGGACAAGTAAAGCAATATATATCAATAATGCAGAATGTAATCATCAGATGGAAGTACTACTATATGCTATGGTTTGAGCCTGTGCTGGCAGCAATAAAAACAATACCACAATTTATAAACAAGTTGATGAATCCCAGGGAAGATCTATGAAGAAGAATATATAGTGGAGAAGTTGAAGACAGACTTTCCGTTATACTGAAATATAGTGAGATGCGTGTATGTGTGAAAGAAAGATGAGGAAAAGCAATCAGATCTGACCAAGCACTGACTGGCTGAAGATGGTGGTCTGCATTAGCAGAACAGCATTTAAAGCAGAATTTACAAAGCAGGAGGGGATGTAACCACATCAATAACAACCTAGATCAATTCTTCAGATTGTATTCTTATACGCAAGACAGGAGGCATCCTGAGTTCAGCGGTAGCAGTAGAAGTTGCTACAGCAAAGAGAAGATGATCAGATCTTGGATACTCTGACAGCACAAAATGTGGGGTGCTGTGGAGAAAGAAGTCAGCAAGAAGTGATCAGAGTGAGACAGAGAGGGGAAAAAATTACATTGGCTAAATCAAAAAGATATCATTATAGCCACAATGATATAAAAATTAAGAGCTAAGGTTTCTGTATATTCATTTGCTTTTCAGGATATGTTTCCTTGTTTTTCAACATTAGAAATCTCATCCAAAGAGGTATTCAGGAACTGCTGTTTCTATTTGATAGCTACTTCTTTATTAAAATGTGGGCTTTGGTGTGACAGAACAAATGGAAGAGTCTAAGTTTTATTTTCATTCTCCAGTGTTTCCTGAAGATTGGTAGAGTCTGGATCTATCCAACCTTTTTGGCAAAGTTATCCTACCTGAATATAGTGAAGAGGGTGCAGCACTTGTCATGTTCACAAAGCACATGGTAACTGATAGGGAGGGGGAAAAGATTTTCTGCTTGCGTCTATACCTCCTAAAGAGGGTCTTTCTTAGTAGTTCCCAGATAGACAAGTATTCCGTGACTGTCCACAGCATGAAACCCAAATTCTTAATTTCCATTCCTCTCACAAAATTTTTGAGGGACTTCAAGACCCTGAAGCCCTTGAACCCAAAGCCTCTTCAGTCCTCCCACATCTATTCCCACGTTGCTCCAAACACCACACCAGATTCCCCCTGATTACAGGACTCTTGCATGTCCTTTCAGATCTCTGCTTCCTCCCATATCCCTGTCGTTCCCTTTTCTCTGACTTCTCTCTGCTGGTCTCATAATTTAGCACATCACGGGTAGTTGTTACTTTAGCTTGTTTCCCCACCCCCTCCAAAACTCAGAACATTTCAGGTCTATGCCCTTGCCCTCCCTAACACTCCTATGGATCACCAGCATCTACAGCTAACACCTGCTGTGCAGCACAGCCAGCCTCCATCTGACTCTCCTCACAGATACCACCTCAAAATACAGACTCTGGACAAACCATCCTTTCACTAAATAGTCCCCTGAACTCCAAGGGCAGAGAAAGAGGGCATATCAAAAAAAAATCCCAACACTTAAAAAACAGTGGAGATACGTAGCTCTAACCTTTGATTAAAAAATGTATCCTTCAATTCCTAATCATGACTTAGCCATAGCTTTCTTGTTTCCATAAAACATAAGGCAGAAGAAACCATGCAATGACTCACTTTGTTCTCTTGGGTGCTCCAGACCATTCAGATAACTTCATGGTCTTGCTCAAAGACTGATGCACTTCAGGCTTCGAGAGGTTACTGTAGGCAGAGAATAAAATAAGCCAAAGGTCCCTGTACTGTGAAGACATGAGTAGGCAGAATATGTCCAAATTATTCCAGCAGACAAACCAGCACCACAAAGAAGAGAAAAAGGCAAAATATCTTTAGATGGAAAGGAAAAATCCCTTCCTCACCTAAATGCACAGAGGAGCCCAACCCTGCAAGCTAAACTTTCCCCAAAGGTTTGCTACAACAGCTTAGTGTGCTGATCTGTCCTCTCCTATCAAGTCCGTTGCTAGCTCTAAACTCAGCCTGCATTAGTTAAGTATTTACCCAGTTTCCCAAAACCTTTCCTAGTCTCCGTGCTGTTGAAGCCCTGGAGCTGTCTAGTTGAGAGTAACACAGGTCGGCACAAGACAAGGTCACTACAGAGAGAAACCAGATCCCTCTCTTCTTCAGAGGAAAGCAAAATCAAATTCACAGTATTCCCAGGTTTCATTCAGGTCATAACTTATCAGTCAGTCTTTTGCAGTCTGCTGCTCATAAGCCTAAGACTGATTTGAATTGTCGTCTAATGAAAAAAGGCAAGTGTTGTGAGACTATTCCTTCTCCTCACAATGACCATGGAAGAATGGCATCACCAGAAGAGCACATCAGCTCCCAGAATCCAAGACCAGCAAAGACCATCAGGATCATGCAGGCTAACCTCCTTGTTCCCTCTGCAAACCTCGACCCAACTCCTTTTGTTCTCAGAGGTGCCAGATGGTCATGCTTTTCAGAAACATACCTAAGCTTACTGAAGTCTGCAGTCTTCCATGGTAAAGTGCTCCCATGTTTAATTACCCTCACAGGCAGGAAATTGCTTCTTATTCAGATTAGGTTGACTTTGTCTCCTTGCTACTGGATATTGTTACACTTTTGTCAGCAAGTCTGAAAGTCCATGGTCCCAGCGGTGTGTAGCTTTTACAGTAATTTACAGGTCAAAACCCAGTCTTTGATGTAGCTGGGACCTAAGACATTGATTTTTTCACAAATTAGGATTGCGCCCTCAGACTGCCTGTGGAAGCTGATGGGAAGACACCAGAGGGATCTGAATACAAAATGATGTGCATATGGTGGCCTGATCCATAGAGATGGCAGATGTCTCCTTTCTGTACCAGCTGGAATATGTGTATCACCTATGCATTTAGCTCAAGATGCATAAACCGCAGTAATCCACCTTGGGGAGGACAACAACAGGAGGAAGTGAGGGCTTTACTTCCATGTGGGAGGAAGGGATTACTTTCCTACCAAGCAGAAAGTGGCTGGGTCTGACATTAGCAACACTTGGTCTGTCCATGTTCAGAGCATCCAAAGAGTTAAAAATAGTTTGGATTCAGCTTCAGCCCATCATTTTTCCTCCAGGAGGATGTCTGCATATGTCCACCCCTGTAAGAGTCAACACTGTTGGGGAGGTGTATCCTCTGACTTGTCCATGGGAAGACTGGGATGGAGTGCAAAGTCAAACCTTGACTCTCCAAACTCCTCACTAGTTCCTTCAGGAAGAGCTTTCCTTCTCGTGCCAGCCCAGCTGAGCTGAGCCTCAGCACGGTCATGCAGAGAAGCAAGCAGAAATGAGGACAGGAACAGAAATGCAAAGGGCAGTAAGGAAGAGGGAGGGTTGATGTGATTTCAGCACTGAGATGGTAAAAAAAGGCATGTGATCATTTTACAATATTAAGGAATAGCAGGTAAAAGGAAACTTTAAAATGTGGCCACAGACACAATCCCCAGGGGCATCAACAGAGTGAGAGAGGAGGGAAGAAACCACAAAATAGCCTGGAGGCTGGGGGTGGCTGCTGACTGCTGAGCTCTCTCAGCAGTCACTGAGTTAGCCTTCTAAGTAAGGATTGCAGTTTTTAACTCAAAGTCCTCTTCATTTCTAAATTCTAAACTGCCAAGGTTGCTGCATGGATCCAGATATTGAAAACGGGACTTGGTCTCTCTCAAGCTGCAGGTGTATTTATTGCTGTGCTGAAAAATCAGTTACTTAATCCAAAACCCACCTTATTCTGGCAAGAGTGTGAGCAGAGGAATGGAGAACAATGACTCCAAAATGTCTGGGATACCACGAGCTTTCCGAAAAACAGATTAACAAAAACTTTAGTAAAAAAAGAATTAACCCCCCCCCCACTGGATTCTATATTAAACTAGATAATATAGAGAAAATATTTACTCTAGAAACTTCTATTAGTAAGCAGGAGATGCTTTGAATATGTAATCACACAAGGAACTTGCTATCTGCTAGATGTGAGTGCTGAGGGATGTGAGGGGATTAGCAAGGAAGCTTATTGCTGCACATGTAATCTATTTTTGATTCCCAGGAAAATTGGGAGGTATGGGAAATTTTGAGAAAAATAAAGAACAAATACAGTACTACTCATCCAAAAAGGAAGAACTACCCTATTATTGTCCCATGGGAAAACATTTTAAGTTGCTATAGATAATGGACTCCTGAGCAATACCAGAGCTCATTGTACACAAAAACTTTCACTAGATATGCTTGACCATTAGAGGAAGGAAAAGCAGTAGTAATCATTCTTGGAAATATGTGTTTGGCCCCCATGTTTTGCAAAGTAATAAAGCTGTCTCAGGCATGTCTAGTTCTCATGGAGACAGAGGACTTGACAAAGGGCAGCAGATAAAGAAATGTAGTAAAATGACAAAATATAGACCATAAAAAAGTGTCTAAGCCTTCAAATCAAATGAACTAAGTAGTCTAGATTAGTTTCTTTGTACAGTTTACATGCACACTCACAGAGCACAGCAAAAAATTAAAAGCCAAGTAATATGGTTTAGCATCAACCACAATGAACATGAAGGTCCTACCATGAATGATGATAGGTCCAGACCTGTTAAATACTTTCCTTCATGATTTAGGAGAGTAAGATACAAATATTTTATAAGAAAGGACTGAAAAGGTTATGACTGCATGAGTCTCTCTGCTGCACGGATGTACAGAAAATAGGAGAAGAGAGCAGATGTTTGGAGGTCAAGGAAATTTCTGGGAATCAGATATCTCTAGAGGTAGCCACTAGGCAAGGAAAACTGAGCTCCTGTTAATGACCTCCAAACATCTGCTCTGCTCACTCCCCTGTTTAGTTTCTACTATGATTTGGGGGATGTCTTATGCAACCATGATTTGTCGTCAGCAGGTTAGGGGTTTTGGCTGACTTCCAGTCTCTGTTTCAAGTGGATGTTTCTGCTATGAAGTTTTTGCTGTGTCCTTTGCAGATGATTATCAATATTCAGTCTCATCTTTCCTGAAATGTTGAATTGTGCTCCTGCCTCTGTTTCCTTTTCCTTTTATTATGACTTTTTTTCCAAAAAGCTTTTCCTAATGTGTTAATCTGGTGAAGCAGTATAGCTCTGAGATGGCAGATTCGCTGTTGCAAGGCAGACAATTCATATGACACAAAGCTTGTTTCACTACATTGACCACAAACCCAAATCAGAAGTTACCTCAAAGTGCTGTTTTGTACTGGTCAGTCACCTGAATGTGACAAACATTCACATTATAGTGCTGTATAAGACTCGGTGTCTTGCAGCCTGTTAAGTGCCTTCTGTATCTCTGTTGCAGGAAAAAGAAAAAACTCCTTCAATTTTCTCAATGTGTAAAATTTAATTTTATAGAGGTAGACATGGAGAAAGGGAAGTGGCTTTTTCTTTAGTGGTTTAGTAAATCCTCATCAGCCAAGGAACTGGCTTTGTGAAATATTGGAAGTGCCTGTCTGAATAAAATGTCCCCAGGTTGGCTGGTGGGCAGCTTCGGTAAACTGGTCTGGTTTTGTTGCAAGCTGGGGTTTTTGTCCCCTCTCTTTTATATAAAAAAGGAAACAAAACTTCAGCCGTGTCTGGTTTTAGCATAGATGACTTTATATGATTAAGTAAGTGGAAACTAAGTAGCAGTCAGATGGCGATGATGAGATGTAGGGAGAATTATCATATAAAACTAAGGAGACAGTCCGGGAAGCACAAAGCAGCAGCAACAGCTCTTCAAAAGCAACAACTACAATAAAAGAGTTTGTTCCATAACAGTAGAGCTAAAAAACTTGATTTCCCACAAAGTTTTGCCCTATGCACCTTACTAGCTTTTCCAACATTCTCAACTCCCTGTCATCCTCCACTATTCAATAGTCCTCCCATGTCTACCTGTTTTCCTAGTGAATTGTCATCATGTATTGTGCTGACAACACATGGCCATCACCGGCTCATTTCTATTTACATGACTTGATGGAGGTACTAAATAAGATCTTCCTCCTCTGTTTAGGTACCTACATTTAAAATGGCTTAAGGCACTTTGTACTTCTGAGGCATCAAATCATCTTTTGAAATCCTTTGAATTTGGTCTGCTCTGTTAAGGGGGACTAACAGTTATGAAGCCTTTATCAATGGACAGGCACCAGTAGTTGTTGAGAATGACATGTAGGTGGGCACAGCATTCCATCACATGGACATCTTAGGCAGTACATCTTAATATACATGTATGTTCAATAAAAGGATATATGCAGACAAAATTAAAAGAGACAGAAAGGAACACACTGAGATCCAAAGCTTGGGGAAACAAAACATCATTTTCATTGTTGCAGAGATTAGGTAACAGCTAACAGAAAAATATTATTAATTCTAATGAGAAAACTAAATGAAATTTAAGTTTCATCTAATTTAATGAATGATAGGCTATTTAAAACAAGAAGCTGTGAGAAGGTTCCAAATCAAAATAAAAGATACCATGTAAGTAGTTGACAACAAAGCTGACGGTTCGATGTATGTTACAAACTGCCATAAAGCATAAGACTGATCTTTAGAAGCACTTGGAAGATAAAAGGTGAAGAACTTAGACTGAGCAGATGGAGGAAAAGCGAGAGGACAACAACATGGAAAAAGAATGGGAATATTTTGCTGAAGTATAAAGGCTTTGTCGACTGTGTTTACAGCATCACATGTTTAGGGAAGGTGCGCTGCTGTTCTGCAGGACTCCATGGGTGTCAAGTATCTAGCATCCAATTTAAAATATTCAAGATATCATTAGAAAGTTGGCATGTGGCTCATACTTACCAAAACAGGTGAGAAGAGGTGTAGGAAAAAGAAAATGTTCTCTCTGAATTTGCATAGTTTAAAAGATTTTGTTGATTTGAACGTATATATTTGAAAACCATGTTCTAGCAATGTCTTCATAGAATCATAGAATGGTTTGGATTGGAAGGGATCTTAAAGATCACCTGGTTCCAACCCCCCTGCCACGGGCAGGGACACCTTCCACTGGACCAGGTTGCTCCAAGTTCTGTCCAACTTGGCCTTGAACACTGCCAGGGATGGGGCAGCCATTGCTTCTCTGGGCAACCTGTGCCAGTGCCTCACCACCCTCACAGTAAAAAACTTCCTTTTATCTAAATCTACCCTTTTTCAGTTTAAGCCATTACCCCTGGTCCTATCCCTAGATGCCCTTGTAAAAAGTCCCTCTCCAGCTTTCTTGTAGGCCACTTTAGGTACTGGAAGACTGCTATAAGATCTCCAAGCAGCCTTCTCTTCTCCAGGCTGAGCAACCCCAACTCTCTTAGCCTGTCTTCATAAGAGAGGTGTTCCAGCCCTTCGTCTTCTTTGACATCATGAAATTTTGAACTGTTTTCAAATTTGATTTTTCTTTTTTTTCACATTCCAGTGTTGAAACATATGGAAGAAATTTTAGTGCCTTCTCTCTACAGGTGTCAGCATAATGTTGCCTTTGTATGAAATTAACAGTCATTAGGGTTCGAAGTCAAGAAAGAGGGTTACAGCCAGAAAAGTTAGAAAAGTTATGTTCTGGATAGACTGCATAGTCCAGCTGAAATCGACTTGCTGTCTCATTGATTCATCGAAGAACTGAGTCTTATGATGGATTTAGAAGGTGATAAAGCTTTATTAATCTGAATCATGAAGACATCTTTCCAACATTTTAGGATACAACCCTCATAATCTTATCAGTGAAAAGAGCACCTTGAAGAGAGACTTGTTGCAAGAACTTGGTATGAGAGTACCTTTCTTGAGTTTGGCTGTTCCATTTACTGTAGGAGGAGCTTGCTTAGACTAGACAATTAATTTTGACATGGATAAGCTTACTGTCAAAATGGGCAACAGGTTTGCCAAGTAAGGGACCCTGCTTCATAAAATGATGCCATTCACTGCAAGGTGTTTAGAGAATACGTCACTGAAGACACTAGTCAACACTGGGTTAAACAAAAACCTATAAAACATAATGAAAGGCAAAGAATTGTTTCTGAGTGAGAGTTTCATATCTCCTTGGCACTGGGTCAGTCACCTTTCAATGTAATCTTTTAGGTGACGTATCATGCTATACATTTGTTAAGAGAAGTGCCAAATTTGATACATTTTGAAGGCTAGATAGTATGGCAAATCTCTTCTTCATTAACAATTTCAGGTATTGCCAGAAAAAACTGCTGTGCAAATGGAGAATACTCTTCAATATGCTAAAATTAGCTAGAATGGGGTGTCCCTTAACCAAATTTTATTCTGAATTGCCAAATGATGTATAGTTGTTTGTGTTGTAGATAACGTTCCAATGGGGACTATACTAAAATCCCTGAAAACTCATATTATGCAAGACCTCTGGCTGAACTTTAACTCTGTGCTTAGAAGTGAGAGACTGGTGCTATAAGCCACTCAGATCTACATCAAATACTGTAATTTTAATTGTACACTTAGGTAACAAAGATCGACTTAGATTAAATGAGCAATAAATTCCCACCTCTACAAATGACCAAAACATTTCAGACGAGTGTAATCTGCATTTGAGGCCACCCTCGGAATGCCTCTGAATGATGGCAGGAAAAGGACAAAGTGGTCATCTAAACACTGGTAAGATCCTAGCTCTTTTTTGCTTTTGCGTGCAACAGATGTTTCTGTGAGTTGGTCAGTTGTCATATAAGCTATAAAATAAAGACAGAAGGCTTAACAAATAATTGGCACAGACCCAACACTTAAATCAGCTTCAAGCAGTATGAGAAATGATGCTGCTTTGAGGGCAACTATAAGAAAAATCTGTTCTGATGGAGTGTACCTATTCAGTTTTGGCTGATTGCTGTTTGAACTCCCCCTGCTTACAAGTACATTAGGGAGTATATATTTCAAAAAAACATTGCACAGCATTGTTAAGCACTCTGCATGTTTTTATGCTGTTGAAATGTTTGAAGTTACAAGCCACATATGAGTTTCTAATTTCTTCCTATTTTTAATATGCCTCATTGGAAAATATCATTGCATCCACACATTGCACTTGTAGTGCCATTCCAAATCTCTGCAACATTTGAACTAAGTAACAGAGAGGCAGAGGCAGAAGCAGGAGCAAACAGCTCTAGAGCTGAATGCTTGTGTGAAACACTCTTTACCTTCTCTGTTCTTTTCTGAGTTCTACAATGCCTCTTTCACTGTGCTGCTGCTCAGTCCTGTGCCTCAGTCAAATGCCTATGAGCCTCAGTCAGGCTCACTTCTATTCTAGAATGGCCAAAGGGGACTTCCTAGACATGGAGTTTCAGAGGATTCCTGTAATGGAGACCTATATGAAGGGTTTCACAGTTGGATCTAAGCTGACTTGCATTGATTCCCTCCATCTGTTTGGTCATCCGGAGAGGGAGAAATACTAAATGTCTCCCCCTACATTTCAAAATGTATCTTTTTCTTCTGCTGATGAGAGTCCCTAGAACCCAGTAGTGCTTCCATTCTTGGGACTATTTCAGTGGAAGCCTCTACCTTAAGCCCCCTGATACCACTCAGCCTGGGTTGCCTTCTCTCTTTAAGGGAGGGCAGAGCACCTGTAGTGCTGCCTGATGGAGTTATATCTCCAAAAAGCTCTGCTGATCTCATCACTTTAAATTATAAAGGTGAGATCTGGGGCTTAATGCCATGCACATATGTGGTGTCCTCTCACACCCTGCACTCAATCTGCTGCCATTTTCACAGCATGTTTGCATACAGCAGGTACCCCCTCAGACCACTCTCCATGCTCCCACTGGAGAAGAATACTTAGCTAGACAGAAAAAGCATGAATATTGGAAAACAACATCAGAAAATCATTATTAGATCTCATGTATGTCCATATCATGATTTTTTTCTTTGAATGAGAGCCACCAACCTTCAAATCTGGGTTTCAACACAACAGCAATGGAGAGCTTCCAGGGCCTGAAGGTTACAGCAGCTCTTTCCTGTAATAATATAAGCCATCATAAGGACTTTTAAGGACTTGCATAAGGACTTTTAAGGACCTTTTAAGGACCTTATCCTTTCATTCACTATTGCTTTTGCTATTAGCTATTTGTTCTATTATTTGCTATTAGTTTTTACTGTTGCTGTTTTGCTTTCATTTTAAATTGTCCAAGAACCATTAAGACAACTGTACAATCCCAGGTCAATGCAGCTACCAAACTCAAAACAATGGAAGAAATATCCTTTGTGGTCAAGAGATCCTGTTGTGGAAGTAGTTTACTGCAGGAGGTCAAAGTTAAATGGAGACTAGCTGACTCAAGACCATGTTGCAAGACTTCTTCTCTTTCAAAATTTGGACTTATGAATATTGAAGTGCGTGGAGCATGAGGACAGAGGTGGGTAGATGAAGAAAGCTTTAGAGCAGATAAATGGGGTAGTGTCTTAGTTTTAATTGGCTTGAATGAGTGAGTTGGTTATTTCCTTTCTTAGCAGCAAAAATTAAAAAAACCTTCACTTTTTCTTGATACACAAATGTGTTTCCTTATTAAACCCCAAATGAAGTAATGTAAGCCTTCCATGGTGGATGCCTATAGCCTCACAAAACACCCCAGATGATAAAAGATCTCTTTCTGAACCACTCTGATAATCTTTTCTTCACCCAAAGAAGACATCAAAGTCACCCTGTTTCAGCAGAGAGCCATCTGCATAACCGGGGTTGCCGCTTGCTCCTGACTGGGTGATACACGTTTGCAATTCCTTCCAGCACATCATCCATGCATGCACTGTGAGATTCATGTGTGCGTGACACATTGGGCAGTTGTACAGAACACATGTAGTAACGTTGGCTCTTCTAGAAAAGTGGGATTTATTACATACCTACCATCGAACTGGTCAGCACTTACACTTTAGAAATGTCTGGTAATTCCTGGTATTCAACATCTTGGTCTGTGCAACTGCTACCGCTATGACTACCTAGAGGCACTTCCAAACATCCTAGATGTATATGGAAGTTGGTCTCTTTGCACTTGGTTGCCACCCTGGATGGAAAAAAAACCCAACCCCAAACCAAAAACCCAACCAAAACCAAAGTGAGGAAACCTGGATTTCTCTACAGCCTCAATTTGAGCTAAAAGCCTGCTTCTACAAGAAACAGTAGCAGAGCTCCCGATGCCTTTGCTAAAGTCAGGATTTAACCTCTGGCATTTGCTTGCTAGTTCTCATTCCTTAGCCTTAGAATATGCTTAAACCACTTAGAGCTGGAGCAAGCAAAACTGAAAGGGACAAGGCTGGTGGAAGCAAGAGTGAGAATGGCTTAGCCTGTCATCCACACACACAAGGACAAAGCAGCCTCGATTGGAAGCTCATGTGTCACTGCTGCATGCAGCAGAATCTCATAGAAATGTCACAAATGTAGGGTGATAGCACCTCCAGATGATTCTGTTGCTGTAATTCAAAAGGTCCGTGGACGATAAGGCCAGAAAAAGCTGTTTTACCCACAAGTCTCAAGTTGTTCTTTTTCAGACACAGAGCTTCAAATTCATTCCTGACATACATGACTGAGGTAACCGGGTGGGTTAGCACTGAGGCTTTTACAAATACATTGGTGATTTCTTGTACCACAGCAAAAGATGGGAAGATGAAACCAAGGGTGTGGTAGCAGTGTGGTTAAGAAACCTTACTGCCTGTCCAAAAGTCAAGTACCAAGCCTGGCTACAGCTTGGCAACCAAGGCCACCACCAGTCATCCCTCCTCTAAATCAGTTCCTGCTCATCTGGATTGGGAAGTCAAAGATAGTGGTATGGGATGTTAGCCATACTAGTGCTCTGTTGGCCACAGAAAACAAGGGTCCTTATCTGGCCTGGCCTGTCAAGACAACTGGTCTCAGATGGCTCCTGGATACTGGATACATGAAATTGATTTCCAGCATTTCCAAAGTGCCTTAAATACGAGATACATGGTATGCAGCATAACTAGAAGAGCATCAGTAAAAAACAGTCTTACTGCTGTGTCATCAAAGAGTTTTGGCTGTTCTCAAACTCAAAGTATTTGTATTTATGTCCTGAAATAAACAAGAAAATACTTTTAAAAGAAAGGCTATGTGTGTTTTATTACTTAAATTTAAGCTTTATCATCTCCTTATGATTCTTGCACTGATTCATTCTCCCTTTGCTCCATGAGTATATAATATTAAGTATATTACTTCCCTTCAAATGCCTGGAAAAGGAGGAGTTACTGCATCATGGAAAATAACTTTGTGTGGAAGACATTCATTTTTATGAATCTGGCTCTAAGACTCTCTCTTTAGTTTTAAAATTGCTATCACGGCCAGATTGTGCATCAAAAAGATCCCATTTAGCAGAATATATGATCTCAAAAATGAATATCTGTTAGATTGCTCATACAGAGTGCTTTGAGAAATAACTTATCACAGATGGAAAGCTATAAAAATGGTGTTCTGCTATCTTGTAGTTTGAACCACAATCTCAGAACATATGAAATATTGATATTGAATCAAGCTGTACCTGGTTCCCCTTGAATGAATTCTTCCAAGTTCTTGACCTTTGTTCTAGTGCTGTTTCATTTTAGGCTGAAGTCCAATGGAAAAAAAAAAAACCACAACAACAAAAAAAATCAACCTTTTGTCCATGAGCAGAGGCAAATCAGGAATGACATAATGTTTTCTAACCGGCCTATTTAATATTATATGCTATCTTTGAAGAGAATAGTTATAATAAAGTATAATGACATGAACAGTCACATGAATGAACATTTACTTGGTGTTAAGTGTTTTCACTGCCTCCCTATAGAACAGATATGTCTTGACAAAGAGGGATGGCATAGAAACCACTGCTGACATTTTTAGGTGATGGAATAATGAAAATAAATGTTCATTACTGCTGGCTTTTTATGGAGAAGATTCTCTACTGACAGTACCATTCTCAGTGAAAAATGCTGACATGATCAGTAGAGAAGTCTATCCATGAATAGGGAATTTTGCTCTTGGAATCTCTCTCTTTATGCACCAGTTCAGTCCTGGCACAGTTTTTAGAGTGGTCTGCATGATTCTTTCAAGAATATAGTCTTCAAATCACTACTGAGGCTGCACTGAAAGTACCAGTATAACCATTTCCTGGAAGGTTTTCAGTGCTCCCTTGAGGTGTTCCTAACTTAATAACAGTAATTCACAGCATCAAGGTCCCATTAGTTACGAGATCGATATTTAACCACGCACACAAAACATCCAGCATTGACCTCAGTGATCTGTGTTTCCTGATCAGAGTTTCCTGCCTCTGCCTCATAACTTTTGATCTTGGACTGCAGTATGATTGTGACTTGTTGTGAGCAACAGCACAAACACCAACACCTAACACCTCAAAGTCCACTCTTAAGCTAACAAAGATCCTGGAGAGACAGCTGGAGAAGCAAAGCATCAATGGTCAGAAACTGCTGCTCTCTACCACAGAACTTACGTGGGATCATTATACACTGCTCCTTTTGGTTTTTCTTTCTTTCTTTTTTAATAAATAATTTGTATGGAGCAACTTGTCCCAGGCAAGCTCTTATTTAGTTCAGCTCAGTATAGCAGACCATTTACAGGTATATTACTTTTATTTTCTATACCTTTCTTTTCTATATATTTATTATCCCTCACCTAATAAATCTTTTACCAAGTTATACACAAAGCTTGGATTGATTTGGAAAACGGTCTGCGGCAGGTTTTACAGCTGAACATCTCAAAAGTGCTATTTTATCACTATCGGATTTTCCGCATAACTGCTAATACCTGTTGGTCCCTTTCTGCAGCCCAGCAGCTATATGAAGCATGCTCTTTGAGGGCACCCCAAGTGCTTACCCCAGTACAGGCACTCCTTGCCCAGTTCAGGAAGCATTTGACAGGTGATGCTACTACAGCTCCCCACAACAGCAGCAGCAGAGGTGGGAGCTGCACATCCATGTGGCTCAGGCTGGACTTAAGGCCATTAGGAACAAAAGCTGACCATCTTTCCCTGCAGGAGGTGGTCATGAGAGCTGGCAGGATGTGCCAGACCCCCTCCCTATGAAGCAGCCTACCCCTCTGCTGTAAACAACCTCAAGGCACTCCTCTTAGGTGAAGTTTGGTGTTAAAAAATCAGACACCTTAGTATTTTCAAGGCAAAGAGCTGACTTGGCATTTGAATGTGTGATGGGTCTCAGCCCTGCTGGAATTTGTACGCTGCTCTGAAAGGGCCTGGATATTGTAACGAAGACAGGCAACCTCCTGCTGCCAGAAGGCTTATCTTTGTGGTGAAGGGCACATTCCATGAAAAACTAGAAACAGGGCTAAAAAGAGTTGACTACTGCTAGATGAGAGATACACCTGAGCCATCAGGCACGGTGTGAAGTCAGACTTCCCCAATGCTCAGAGGGGCTCAGCCCTCAAACACTGTTCTATAAGCTGCATTTGGACAGCCTTGCACTGTAGATGAGAGGTAACATTTTTTTAAAACTCATTGAAAATGAGGTCAGCAGGATTGGGCTCCTTCAGAAATACGTTAACATCTTTCCAACGTGTCCAGCCAGACATCACTGATGCATCACAACTTTCTGGTTTAGAGAAGGCTGAATGCCCTCTGCTACAGCTTGGGACTGCAAGAAAACCCCAGATCCAGTCTCTGTGCTCTGACACACAGATGTGGGGTCAGGCTGGAGAACCAGGCACAGTGTGAGGGTGTTCAGGCTGCTCAGGAGTCTCCTTGCTGCCTTTTATGACCATGCAAAAAGGGGAAAGCAGAGACAAAACAAAAAAAAAGGTCAAGTGTGATGATTCCCTGCTGTTTATTTTTAATTCCTCCTGTGGAAATATAAGGGAAAAGGTAGGAACAGCAAGCAGGGAACATTCAGTCTTGGATTCTTATTCACTTTATGCATTTTTTTTTTAATTACTGTTTGTTTTAACAAAACACCTCTTGCTGTACTACTGCATCTTCACATCATAGGTTGCTTTCGTCTGAGCGAGCGAGCAAGCAAGCAAGCAAGCAAGCAGCCTTCAGGACTGACGATCAGGTTTACCCCACAAAGTGCACCTGGGCTAGGAACGTACTTTCCCATAAGCAGTGGAGAGTGAAAGATCTCCCCAGAGGTGATTCAGATCTCAGATCTCAGACTTACCCCCTGGAGACACCCCACTCACTCCCCAGAGGCTGCGCACAGAACAGCCAGAATAATGTGCTTCAACCAAGTGCCCAAATTTGGGATTTGTTCACCAGTGGTGAACATTGGATCCTACCCTAAAACGAAACTGCCTTTCAAAATGCTAAATAAAACCTGTGATGCATCTTTTCTCAACAGGGGAGGCATTGAACTGGAAACAGGGAGAAAACTCCCAGCCTGGAAGGTGGTACCGGCTACCTACCAAGACCATGTCAGCGCCACTGAGAAGGCAGAAAGAAGGAGGAGGAGGAAGGGAAGGAAAGGGAAACCCAGGGTGGCTCTTCTGTGGCTGATCAATGGTTAGAGGTCTGGAGTGCCTGGAAAATTAGGAAATGCATCTCCTCACTCTCCCCACATACCTGCAGCTGCCGAGGATGTTACCTGCTCTGGCGCTGCCCAGGGAGCACAGTACATGCCCCAGGAGCCCAGAATGGCTTTCTGCTCCTTAAGGCTGTGAGCTCACATCCACTCGGCCAGAAAAGGATGTGAAATACAGCCTTACCAAGTTGTCTGGAAACAGAGCTGTCTGGAAAAGCGTTAAGGAAGTGCCTTAAAACCTGTCCACTGCAGCAGGTTTAGATTAAAACAGGTATGTTTCAGGCAAACCCAAACCCATTCAAATGCCTGGAGCCCCCAGCTCCTGCTCAGCTTGCTTGGATTATGTGCCTTGCACTGACCGACTTCATGCTAAAAACCAACCCCAGTGCTTCTGGACTTCTGTCTCCACTCTAGATCCCACCAGGGCTCCTTTTAGCAGGTGGTAGCCATTTGCTCTACAGAGCAGGGTCTATGTCGAGCCTGCTAATTTATGGACGATGCAGAGCCACAGATAGGCCTTTTTTTTTCCTGACTGCACATAGCGGCAGGGTGGCTGGATCATCGGTGTGCCCAGCTGACCTCATGGTAGCTCTGGCAGAAAACTTCTTCCCACCTGTATTAGATATTGCCCCATGTAGACACTTCCACACACTCTTGTGAACACTTTGCTTTTGCTCTTTCTTGTTTTGCTTCCCCTAATCTAAAAGAAGTTACTCAAACTGAGAACATATTGTTGCTCTCTGTGTGGAAAAACACAACATAGCAACTTGTCTTAGCTTTCTAATAGTTTCACGATGTGCTTTTAAACAATGTCAAACTTGTTCAAGACTCGCGACATTTAAAGTTGGCAAGTAGATCCATGTTTCAGGTTTTTTTTTCAAAAGCAAAACTTTTAAGAAATAAAATGGTTGCATTTATTTCAAAAGAAAATATTCACCCCTGTTTTTTTCTGGTTTAGGGGTTTTTTTAGACATAAAGTGCTGTGTATGCAGGATTATTTTTATTTTGTATGTATGTTGCAGTGCTCAACATTTTAATTGCCACTTCCTCAATAAAACTATTGGAAATCTTCCATCTTGCCATTAGCACTTACAAAATAACTGTTAACAATATGTTATCCAGACACAGAAACTTTATAATTAACATTGGACTAGTCTTCAAAGTCTAGTGACTAAAATATATCCTATAAAGTTACTGGACTTCATTCAATGCTGTTCTGCTGTTTTAACGTTCAATAAATGTGTTGAGGGGAGATATTTGGCAACACGCGTTAGTCTCTCTGGCGGAGAGAGTGACTACAATAGGGTTTGCTCTCTGCTGTATGGCAAGAGCACCAAGGCTCTACTGGGCTGCCGCGCAAACACTGAAAGGTTGCTGCTGGTGTGAAATAACATCGCTCCCAGACACACTGCTGTGCAATCCTTCAATGCGACGCTCCTCCCTTGTCAACTGACAAAGAGTTGGACAGTTTTCACATAAGCAATAAAACACAACAGGCAGTGTATTTCTGGGCCATTATAGCACAACTGGGGTAGTGTCAGAAGTGAGAAGGCTGAAGGCCAAGCGCCTCAGCTACGGGAGAAATACAAGATTGGCTCTGAAGCATCTTAATGCTATCCCAAAATGGAATTTCTGCAGTACATTAAATAAGGAGGAACACTTAGACCTATGCCTTTAACACAGACATGGACATGACATCATTGGCAGCTAATTAAGACTTATTCTAGCCAGAATTGTGCTGCAGCCATAGCAGGCCATTGCACTGGTAAAGATTTTGGAGAACAGAATGAAAAGGATTGGAATGCAGTTTCTTTTGGATTAAACTGTGAGAAAGGTATCATAATGGACTTAAAAAAAAAAAATAAAATAGAAAGATTTGCAGGATCAAGGTCATTTAAAGCAGTATCTCCAAATAATCTGGCCATGCAAAGTTCTTTCCCCATGGGAAACATCTGATAAAAACCTCTGCCTAGTTTTTGAGACAAACAAGACTAACAGACCAACAGACGTGGATACAGTTCTGGAAGTTATTTTTACTGGGGTATAGCTCTGAATTGAGGCAGCGGTATTGTCATGTTTAACACTCTAGATGCTCATAGTGAGAAGTGGTCACTGTCCCGGTATACTTTCAGTCCTTTGTGAGTCTGAAATACTTCACAGGCAAGGTGATGTCTATGCCACAAGCTGCCATAGGCAAGAGTTGGGCTGCCCAGAGTTCCCACCTAGTAAAAAAAGTTAAGGAGACAGAAGCAAAATCCTTGGCCTTAGAGCTATGGGACAACATGGAGAACTGAAGAAAGGGGCACTAGAAGGGTTTGAGGGAGCTGTACACAGCTGTCCCAGACCTGCAGTTTTTGGCCTGCGTGGATCTGTATGTATGAAGAGAAAAATGCATAAATATGCATTATAAACATTGATATAGTGTTTTGCTGTATCCAAAAAGAAAATTTCCCTGATTTTCCAGACCGCTTTACTAACTTTTTACAGACTTTTAGGAGGCAATGTGAAAGATATAACTGCAACATCTGTGGCAGACTTTCCTTCAGAAGAGAAGCCTTAGTAGAATCTATTTTCTACTGCTCTCCCTGTTCCCTGCTCATAGGTCATCTGTTGAGGCCAGAGGTCAGAGTAAGGGCTTCAGTGGAAGAAGAGTGCCACAGAAGTGGTTTCATCTTTCATGCTCACTGCATGCATGAACATTTCCTTTCTGTCAACAATTCGAACACCCGGTCAGACCAGTTATTTTCAAATTGTTTGTCATTGTCTGAGCAGGTTTGGTCTCCTTGAAAAATGTGATTTTTCACATCTGTCACAAGCAGGAACAGACATTAGAGCAAATGGTTGGGTTGCTGAGGGGAATTGTTAGGGCTCAGAAATGTCTACTAGGATACAGTGCGAGCTCCTGAAATCTGGATGTTTCTCTGCATCGAGTCAGTGGGCTCGTTCTGTTCAGCCATCTGCTACTGTTATAATCTAATAATACACTTGTGAAATTAAGTTACAGGTCATTCTGAGGGAGGCTGAGCTGTGCTAGTATATCATCGCTGTGTCGTAGCAGTCAGGTCCCAGATGAAAAATGATGACAATTTTTTAGGAGAAAATCCTTTGCTGATTCACTGTCATTCACTCAGACTGAAAGCCGAGGAATTTTGGAGGACATCTTTTCCATGCATTTTTTTGCAATCCTCATTGAGTTATCAATCATGAGATCATACAAAAGATCTCTATAAGGGACACTAAAAAGTGACCTAGCTGATTTATCCCTGCTCGTGGCAGTGCATATAGCTATATGTACACCACTGCTACCATTTCCTTTTCTAACCAGTTCTTGACTACCTTTGATGATTTGGCTTCACAATTTCCCTAGACAATCTATTTCAATGCTTGTTTATTTATTACAATAGAGACAATATTCTTACTGTTCTAGTACCTATGAGAATTACTCCTTGTTGAAATTGCCTCCTTTTTTACACACAAAGTGCAGAATTTTTTTTTTCCATTTTTATTGCCACTGCCCTCATGCATCTGAAGGCTATTATCACAATTCCTTTTCATTCTTCTGCAGACTAAACAACCTAAATTCCTTGAGACATTACTTGTAAACTGTAATTTTAGACCTTTGACCAAAAGGTGCCCTCCTCTGGTCTACATCCACCATGGTTTTTTGGTGTGCAACACCCAGAGTTTACCCACACTGAGCAGAAGGATAATGTCCTAGGTTTTCCAAGTGATACCCCTGTACAATTGCTTCCTTCTGAGCTATGAGATTGGGAGGCAGAGAGATAAAATGGGAATCTTTCACACTGTGACCAGGGTAGGTATTTTAAGATGAAACATTTCTGTGATCATTATCCAATAAAACCATTTTCATCTCAAAGTTAATTTACTTTTGTGAACATCTGTTTGAATTCTCACAGAAGGGTGAATGCAACTGAGGACACAAAAGCAGCTGTAACAAATTCAGACAAATATTCCTAAAATAATTGTAAATGTAGTCTCATTCTGAGTTAACTGAGATACCCTTCCTTAGGACAACTCAAGATGATAAATTATTCTCAAGTTTTGATAAGAATAGTGGTAGATATTCATTAAACTGGTAGTAGATGTACAATATGATGTAGTTTCAATGCTTTAAGGAAAATAAGGCAACACTTTTGAAGAAAAGACAGTGTATTTTATGCTCTAACTTCAGGGGAAAAACATGCAAAAAAACCCAACAACAAACAAAGTGTCATCCACACAAGCTGTCCTCAATACACATTTCTATCTTGGGCCTGAAAAAGCATTTTTGACCCAAATGCTTGTCTCTTTTTTCCAACTACATTAGTCAGCCTAATAAAACAGACTGCCTCTCTCCACAAATCTTGTTTCTCCTAGGAATTCACAGATCACTCTTTCTGTCTCTCTTTCAAAAAGACAAAAATAAAAAGATCAGATGAAACCCTACCCCGCTGCAGGATCATATCCCTGTGCAAAACAGCACTGTCAGGGATTGCCACGTTAGCCTCAGACAAGCTGGCGGGTTGGTACAGCAGAATGCAGCACCATGAGCAAATGCAACCCTGCATGCCAAAGCCACGTGTCCACCAGTCAGTGCTGCAGTGGTGTGGTTACATCAGCGCCGGTTTTGGAGAGCTCTCGCAGCACTAACCGCTGCTCTGTTGCAAGCTACAGACATGTCCCAGACTGCTGCTGCCACTTCAGTTCCTTGGGTGCACGGTGGCTTCGGAAAAACACAATCTCTATTCATAAGCAGGAGAAAATCACCAAGTGATTTTTTACAAATTATTCGCCATGCTCTAAGAATAACCAACTTATTTCATTTAAAAAGAGGGCAGAGAGGTTCTCTGCAAGCACGTGAACATTTTTTCCCCAAGGAAAATTTCATAATGGTTAATATAAGCAGTACTACAGTAGTGCATATGGTTAACAGCTGCTTTAAGATGATATGGCATAACAACTGTCTGGAAATCATTAGCCCAAGTTTTCTTTAGTATTTGGATAATTAACCAACGGACAGAGCTATTTCAGCTTATCAGATAATACATAGATATATTTTTTTCTGTGTTATTTACAGTACATATAGTCCTGTTTCTCAAAATAATACATAAAATGATTGCTGAGTGGATAAAAAAAAAAAGATCTCAAAAGATATTGGACAGATATTTAGATCTTCCCAAAACACTGAAACATTCGTAGGTTCCAAGGAAGATTTTCCTTTAAGGAAATTAAAACATAAAACTCTTATTACTGTTAAGGTTGCATAGAGACTAACAAAAGCCTGGAATATAAATATTTATATATATATATAAAATTTGTTAAATATATTAAGTCATAAAGCAGAGTTCTCAGGGACTTTGATAATGTAGATCACCTTTTGGTACAAAGATTTTGTAGCAGGCCTTTATTGCTCTTCACAATGGTCACTTTCCTCCTCTTTTATCTGCCCATAAGAACTTTCTTGGAAGCACAGCTATTCTTTAGCTTAAACAGTGATATCAGGAAAAGTTTTAGCTCTTGTAATATTAATATGGTGGGCAAAATAATCTTCCTGGCTTTACATTGATCTAAAGAAACCATTGTCATCTTGCATGAAAGCATATATAAACATCTATGGAGTAAGTCAACTATAGGAAGGCAACTTGAACACCAGAATAGTTTAACCAGCCTACAAATCTATAATTTGCTAGCTTTCCTGGTCCAGGAGTTTTGTTTCATATTCAAACTTTATTCATTCTGCAAAAGAAAAAAAATTTAAGAATGTGTCACTTCCAAAAGCTTCTTTAGGGTTTAAATACAGTCAAAGAGGCAACCCAAAATTTAGACTGCGCATACGTAGCAGAAATAAATACTTAAAATTGTAAAAGCTGAACTCTTGTCAACTTCGCATGAGCCCACATAGTATGGAGGTAAGGAATAATGATGTAAAGTTTTCCTTTCTGCTTCCCTGGGTATTTGTGCACCTGTCCTTCTTTAAAGGATAGCTCAGAATTAATGTTTAATACCCATAGAAGGCCAAACCTGTCCCCTCATGCAAGTGCATCCATGTTCTTTTGAGTGGGAAAGTGAAACACTCATAATAGTTTGGGTAGAATGAAGCTTTGGGAGCAGGGAGGGAGAAGGGACATGACAAAAATACAAGTGGCTACTCAGCTGCCTGAGAACAAGCAAGAGAGTAGTTTGACCCAATTGACTTTTCTTCTGGACACCACTAAATGCAGTCTTCACTCTAGGCACTCCATAGAACATAGCTTATTTCCCCCTTTTGGACCTCATACGTACCAAAGCATATATTTCTTTATAGCACACATCTGAAAACACAGTGGTAAATGCTAATCCTGCAATGGACTTTAAAGCACAGGTGTGTTCTTGTTTGGTAAAGATAGATTCCATTTCAACAGTAGCTATGTAGTAAGAAATATGTGTCAATACACTGCTTCCTGAACCTGATGCATCATGACATCATAAGAGCCAGAAACAAAAGGCTTACTAAACATCAGTAGCTTTTCCACAAACACACCACCACTATTCATTAACTGCCTGTTAATGAGTGCAGCATGCCTTCTAAAGTCTAAATCTGGTGATTTGGGTGGAGTTCAATAATATTCCCACCATACTGAAAGGTTTTGACAAATTATCAAATGCCTATTTGTGGTCTTCATGGGCCAGTATAATCAGTAAAGATATCTGGTGGTATTTCCACTTCCGTATGATTCATGGCCCTACATGAACAATACCTGTAAGGTCATATAATAGAGGTATTCGGTTGCACTTTGTCAGTGGAAGTTGTTGCAACATTGATCTAGAGCTCATTTAACTCAGACAGCTAAATTTTGGGAATAGATACAATGTTGAATCTGCTCCTAGTTTTGGTTCCATGGGAGACAAAGAACTGAAAAATTCACATTACCCCAGAAATGTCACGTTTCTCCTAAAACTCCATATAGCAGAGAGTGCTTGAAGGCTGACAGTCTTGCACAATATTTAATGTTTGGCACTTAAATATCAGGAAAACAATTAATTGCATTTTGTCTTCTTCAAGTTTGACCCAGAATCCTGTTAAACACTGAAGAAAGTCACCTCATGGCTGAGAGGGACCTTTTGAGGTACAGGAGTGGAAGTCCCACCATCTTCCAGCTGAGCATTCCCCTGCATGCAGAAAGCACTGGAATACTTCTGGCATACCTACCACAGATGATTGTCATACACAAGCACATTTTGATGACAGCATCTGAACCAGATTCCCAGCCTCCCCAAGGAGTCTGCGGGAGCGCGATATGCACTTTCAGATGTGCTGCTATTACTACGATCTTTGCGCAAATGTAGGCATACAGCCATTCACATCCAAGAGGTTGCAGGTAAACAAGCATGTAGGTGCTTTGTGAGCATGCTTGAAAAGTAATTCTTATTAAGGGAAAATGTTTTTTACCTCACTTGCCCCTTTTCTCTCTTATAGAACAATAGCTACAATAAATCTGCACAACAATAGAGTCAGATTTCTAGTCACAATCTAATGTCTCCGTTCTCAGCACATCAGATAGGGGAAAAAATGTTGGCCTCTAACCAAGTTCCATGTGCGTCTAATACTGCAATATTCATCCAAATAAGAAAAACTTTATCAAAGTGAGGATCGGGACTTTTGTCTATAAAATCAGCTGGTTTCTGTTAGAAGATTCATTCAGTCATGATGACATTTGTGGTATCTCCACCAAAATCAGCAAAAGTCATTCCTTTTGCTTTGCAAGATTCATTTCATTGTATCTTATCAAAGCCTTTGTTACTCAGAACAGTGACTGTAAAGAATTATCAGAAAAAAAAAATTCTGGAACTGCTTAAGACTACTGATTTCATGAGGGGGATGGGATGACTGCATAGAAATCCCCTTCCAAATTAATAGCACTTGAATCCTGAAACAAATGCAACACAATAAAATTGTCTTCAATATTACAATAAATTTAATCAGCCTTAGAGCAATTCAGTCACAAGAATAAAACACAGGCTCATGCGAATAACACCAATAGTAACAGACAAATTCTAAGAACAAGTATCCATCTGCCAATAATAATGGTAAGAAACTGAGAAATTATGTCAAATCGTAAAACAGACTTTCAAGGGAAAGCTTACTATTCAGGCATTTTATAATTTAGAATGTGTCTAAAATAAAAGTAGCAAAGAAAATATTAAGTATCCTACTGTACTATCCATGTTTTGATTTTTTCATTTTTTCTTTTTCGGTTTATATATCTTCCACCTTTGGTTTTGATATTTAGGTAAAGCTTCCAGGGAATGCTTTTCATGGCTAGTGTCCTATTTATCATTTCTCTTCTGTTATTTGGTCATGAGGTAAGAAATTGCAGTAAAAAAATTAAGAAAAAAAATTATTCAGTTAAAGAGAAATAGAGAAAGCTTTAGTCCCATTTTCTATAATAATATAGGTATTCTTCATTCATGAAAAATGGGAAATAACATGTTACAGTTCCTAGACGCTGTTAAATCCTGAATCTATCAGTTCATATTCAGAGTGCCAGCAGCATTTTTTAAAGGACTTCTGCCAAAGAACAAATAGTATCTACGCTTCAAGAAACAGAATTTGTGTCCTAAAACTTTCTCCAAGAAAAGGAAGAACATTATTCTCCATCTGCATGGGTGTCTGAAGACACATTTAATCCATGAGCTAATTGATTTATTTTGGCAGGAGAGCTCTCCTTTTCTCTTTCTCTTTTTCTTTCTTTCTCCTATGAAACAGGCAGGTTATCAGGACAGCTTTTTAAAATGTGAAGATCTGCTTAACAAACTCCTTTGAGGATAGTTAGGACACAGATGTTTCTTATAATTATTAGTTATAGCTTAAGATAAAACAATGATGGCAAATTAGAAGTCTGAGTTTTATACTCTGTACCTATTAAATCTCTATTAGTGACCTTATCCAGCAGTATGCAACAAACATATTACTGTGAAGCATGCATTAAATATGCCACACATATATAGCCAGATAGTTGGATGACATACAAATAATGCGAACATTTGCACTCTTCTTCCATGGGGGAAGCATTTACTTCTGTAACATAAAGCATTCAACCATTTAATATCCCAAAGTTCATCTGATATGAGAGACGATGTTTCTTTTTTTTTTTCATGGCAAATACGTAGAACTTTCCCTGCGGATGTTTTCCTATAATGCATATTTCACTCAGCCCCTCTCTGCAGAAGTAGGACAACATGTGCTTGCTGTTGATTAGCGCAACTGGCCATGTTAGACCTTGGCCTTTGGAAACGGGTCATCTTGCTGGTGCTTGGGGATCTCTATTAGCAACCAGGACCTTCACAAACACATAAGAACAAAACATTTGCTGCCCTGAAGAGTTCATATGCTCAAGAAAGTTCTTCTCTCCTCAGTCAGCCAGCGGTGGCTGGTGCAAGCTCCTCACCGAAAGCAGGAGGACATGTGCCATCTGTGAGCAAGGGCATGCAGCCTTTGATTCCCCTCCAGGCTGTGTTCTGAACTGCTGCCCACAAACAAGTCTTGTTTTCTCCATTTTGGTCATGTCAAAGCTCTGTATCTGTTTCTCCCTGTTTTTCATTTTCCCCTTTATTGTGTGTTTTTGCTTTTCCTCATTCTCTTTCAAACCCATAACTTTGTCCTCACAGAGCTCTTTTAAGCCTTCAGGATTTTAAATTTAGCTCTGGCAGAAGTCAGAGGGTGGGTTTGCAGCCCACCTCCTGTGGTACAAGGCTAACCTCAGGGTCCACACTTCCAGCTGAGCCCAGTGTTTGGTGCAGGAAAGCTCATCTTCCCATGCCCTCAGGCTTTGCCTGCAGAGTCCCCTGCAAAACCTCTCGAGGCTGTCTGGTGGCAACCGCTGCAGTAAACAAAACCAAATTTGTCATAGACAGTGCTTGTTTAATCCTTATGTACCAGGAGCCCAGCCTCCAGCCAGCGTAAGCCAGGACAACCTGGTCAACCACGGCATGGCTGTGCCAGGTTATGTCACCTGAGGACCTGGCTCCTGGTCTCAGAAACCTCCTTTGAAGTTCACCAGGAGATTTTCAGCCAAAAAACTGTGCTCCCTTTCCAATAGTGGCTGCTTTTTCCAGAGCTGAGAGCCGAGTTCTCATAAAATGTGTAGTTTTGTTATTATTATGGGACAGTAACGCTAATGTTAGAGTAGTACCCAGAGGCCTGGAATAAGATCCCATCAAACTGTACACTGAGCAAATATATAGCCATGGGTCTTGGCTGAGGCACCAGCCCTGCCATGGCAGTAATCACTGCCATGTGTCTCTGCAGAGGAGCTGGAGGTACCAAGCAGGAGGAGAACCCTGCAGCTGCCAGGTAGGTGCACACCAGCCACGTCTTGTCTTCAAATACCCCCGTTTTCATGTCCTGAGGGAGGGTTTTCATCCTCCTTTTCATAGCCTCATGAAATCTGATGGAAAGAAAACTTTCAGGATGCAACATAGAACAGAGAGTAAGATAAGGAGGTCATCATGACCCTCACAGAGGTAAAAAGAGAATATGTGATCTGTGCGCTGCCACAAGCTCAACAGATTTGGTTTTCAAGAGAAATGTTCTAGTCATAAGCTGGCTCTTTCAGAAAGACTTTCGATGGATTAGTTTTAAGATATTTAAATACTTAACTGTGTTAGCATGAGAAAACTCTAGTTATCGTGCCAGTTGGTTTAATGGAGAAGCAATTATCGATTGATACATGCTATTTATTGGTAAACACTAAGTGTTAACTGATGTAACATCCCTCAAGCACAATTTCAGTCATAGTGATGTCATTTGCTGGCTGTCCTGTGGTACCTGGAGGCTGTCCCCATTTTTGACATTCTGCAAGGTACTCTACAGGCACATAATGTTTCTCAGACCTTATTTCAAAGACTTTTAAAACAACGTTCATGATTTCTGGACTGGATTCTCTGTTAGTTTAGATTGGCAACCCTGCATTGACTTCAGTGGAAGTCTGGTAATTTACACCAACTGCGAATTTGGATCTTTATTTCTGCATCGTTTTATTTCTGAGGACAGATTGGTTTATTTTAAAACCTGGCTGCTGACTAGAGATGTGTGAAATAACTTTTTTTGCTGCATAAATATTTTTAAACAGCATTTTCAAGGATTTTGCAAAGAGTTACACGAAGCTGGCAAAGCTGTGGTACCCCCTTCATCTTATGCAAACACAATTACGTAAAGAACAGGCCTTTGGGACATTAGCATGTTCAAGCAAAAGGAACATTAAAAATTTTTTTTTTCTTTTTTGGTTTTTCCCCAGAGGACCTTAACTTTTCTTCATCCTGGCCCCTGGAATGACATTCCATTATCCAGAGATTTTACCTGCTTTATCCTGACCACCCGGACTGGATTTTCTTTATACCCCAGGTAAGACCAACTGGCCAGTTCACTGCTTGCGTTTGCCATCACTGCAATGAAACATTAATCTCATGCTGTGAGTCCCTCAGTCTATAAAGCCTACTCCAAATTCAATTAAATTTCTAACTGTAGGCACAAGACCATCTAAAAGTTGTTTTTTCCCTTGAATTTAATGGGGTTTGGCCTAGAAATATGGTCCTCTGGCCTGGTAGGTTTTCCCACATAAGGGAGGCCTTTTTCTTTCTTTATTATTCAGAATTACCTCAAGATCTTCTTAGCGGTAAGCACTGACTTAGCTGCATACCTCCCTAGAATGTTTTAATATGATGAAGCCACTGAGTATTTCTAAACATGGACACAAATATTTATGACCATACTGCAAACAGTTTCTGCATCCCTTTGAGCATTGTCTAAGGCCAGAACTCATAGCCAAGGAATCAAGCTTAAAACATTGACATGAAAACTGGGTCTTGGTACCTGGTTCTTGAAGGAGGGCTGCGCCCTTGCTGACGCTGCAGGGATACCTTGCTTTTTCCAGAGCTGCCTCTCGCCCAGCTCTCTGCACATGCCTCAGCATTCTCTCTCCCATCCAATATTTTCTTTCTCTTCTTAGCAGTGTTTTGGAGAAGCCAGGCCCACTCTGTGTAATATCCAGTCTCTCTCCTGCTGACGAAACAATTTGCCTCCTCAGCTCTAGCCACTCTTATTCCAGGCTCCCATTTAGTTGCGCACCGATATTGCCAAAGTAAAAACGTAAATTTGGACAACAAGAAGACACAGATGCCACCAGACACCTCACATGTATGCAGGATGTCTTTGATCCTTCCTTTGAGCTTGGATGCCTTTCGCTTCCTCATCTCCAAAGGCTATGGTAGGCATTGTGGTGCAAGGCTGCATGCGGGTGGGTGAGAGCTGCAAAGCCTGCTTCAGTCACAGCCCTTACACTGAAAGCTGTCACAGGTCTTCATGCATCAGGGTGTGGATGGCTCCTCCCACCCTTTGCTTCATTTGAAGACCTGCATGCCTTTCACCAGTGCACCCCTTCATCTCACAGCAATGGATGCTGCTGCCCGACTCTTTCCACCCACCCCAGGCCTGTCCCTGCCTGCCCCTGCTGCTCAGCCCTGTCTCGCTTTGCACTCCGAGTCCCAAGGGGCTGCATCCTCAGATGCACACTGGTTTCTTACTCCCATCACACATACACACAAATACAACTGTTTCTGCAGGGATTTCCACAGCTCTTTGTCCACCCTCCAGCTCCCAGTTCTTCCTTTCCCAGCCTGGCAGCAGGCTCTAGCTGGGAAGAGGTGTGCAGAGAGCCTAGGGATGTGCATCCACCTAAGCTGCTCCCTTCTCCTGGAGGTGAAAGGCAAAGCACAAGGGGCCAGGCAAGAAGGGCTTTCTCCCAAAGGCAGAGCTGAAATATATGAGGGCTGGAGTTCTGCCTTTAGATCTTTCCTGGCTCTGCTCCCGAGAAAATCATGTTACTGAGAAGAGCTGGCAGCATTGCTGACTCCCCCCTGACTCCTCAGCCTTGGAAGACAGGCTCAGCACTCGAGCTTCCAGCTTCTGAATCGCGGCTAAGCTGCACGTGGAGCTGGCCATTGCTCCCAGCCTTTGCTCTACCCCTCTGTGCACCACTTGTATGAATCACAGGTGTTATGCACTTCCCTCAACGGACTGAAAGGAGTTTTCAAGAGCTCCAGAATCACTCAAAGTTAATGGGAGCTGGGAGCCCTAAGCAGCCCTGAGGAGCTGCACTACCCCAGCGCCGCTCAAGTCCTTGTGTGTGCTGAAACTGGGATTCCTAAGTCACAGGATGCTTTTAAAACTACATTCCCTCTCTCACACAAGTGGGAGCCAAGAGCTTGCGAGTTCTGCTCTTGCTTCTGCAATTAAACCATTCTGAGGCAAGTCACAATCCTACTGAGCCTCTTTCACCATCTGTAAAAAGGAGATAACAATACTTAATATCCTTCCAAAGTAAATGTTAATAAGACTTCAGCAGCTTATGTCTGCATAAGGTCTTGAAGATACAAGGCACTGGGAGAGCATTATGTGCTGTTGTTACTAATTGTGAATATCCTTCACTTTAGTTTGTTGTCAATTATTATTAAAAGTGAGAATTTGTGATCCAATGTAATATTACTCTGAAAAGATTTAGTATCTTTCACAGCCTGTAAATAACTTGGTTGTATTTGTCTGATGCAGAGATGGTAATAGGAAACAGATTTCAAAACTGGTGCGAAAAGGAATGTGTGGTTATTTTGACAATATAGTTTTCTTAAATTTAAACCTGATAAATCAGCTTTGGGCTCATATTTTCTCTAAGGAGAATATTTTTAAGCGATGTAACATAAATGTATTCCTTAATTGGAACATAAACATTAGCACTATGTTTCTACACTTCTGTTCATTCTAATGAATAAACAGACACATGTCGGGGTTGTAAACAGCATTTGGCAATGCAGTATTGGGAATTTGTTCACAAATTGCAGAAGGAATATGGTGAAGGTCTTCTCACAACCAAATTTTTAACCCCAACAAGAGAAAAATGACCCATGCATTGCAAGGCTAGACATATTAGAGTCACAGAGGGCATCTCGACATATCAATTGTTTACCAAAAACATTTGTTTTCATTACCATGAAATACCTATCTAAAGCCATCTAAAATTTGGCAAAGTTAATTGAGCTACATGGAAGATATTAGAACAACTTACACCTCATATGAGAAGTTAGGCACAGGAAATGTCTGCTCAGTTTCCTTCATCTTGTTCCTTTCTTTTCTTCTCAGGAACCACAGGACACTAGATACAACCACACAGGCTCTGCATCTCCAGCATGAATGTTGATTTTCCTCCCCCATCCTGCTCCTTCCTGTGGATTTACACCACTGTGGGTTTCCCTCTAGTAGGGGCTAGCCCTGAAAATCAACCTAAAGGTAAAGAATGGAATAGCTCTTGGCTGCTCGTGCTATGAAGAAGTCAGTTTAGGAAATGCAGACATTTTCTCAGGGATGTGGGATTGCTTGTTTGGGTTTTCCTCTTAGAGATATCCACCCCCAGCTGACTGAGTCTCCATCCCAAAACACCAAAGGATTCCCAAGGTTCCCTACCCTCCTGGATCATGGTGCACCATCTGAAGGATTGATGATGTTGCTACTCTCCTTTTCATAGGAGCAATTAAGCACATGAGTAAGGGTCACTGATGTGAAGCAGACGATTTTTCTGTGGAAAACGAAGTCTGGACTCTTTCTTCCATGGCTGAGCTTTCTTTTATGCTCTTAATCCTCATAAAGCCACTGTGTAGCTCCCGGTGTAAGTATGGTTTTGTGTGGTTTTAATGTAGCTTCTTAGAACCTTCAGATTAAAATCTATACTATTTTTTTGTAATATAACAGCAGTTTTGGAAGGGTCAGCTCTCATGAGTTTTATTATAGTTGGTAGCAGCTCTCAGTGTATATGGATCTTTAATGGAATCTTGACTTCATGGAGATGAAGCAGATAGATAGGAATTTCTTGAAAGAACAGAAAGGAGTGAGAATGCTAGTTTTTTCCATATTTCTAAGCAGCCGGTTGTTTTGGAATCTATTGCAGATGTATCCCATTAACTGTCAAGTTACTTAGTAAAGCCACCAAATTACTGCACACTCACTCAATAAAAGCGCTAGATATATAAAATAGCAAGGAAGTTCTCAAGGTTTTGCTTAAACCTCACCAGGAAAAAAAGAATTGTTTGTTCTTTTTTTTTTTTTTTTTTAAGCAAGGAGTACAGCCAGGGAAAATGAATGTTAAAAAACAAGCAGCACAAAATGAGGGCTTGCATTTCCAAACCTCGACATACCACATGTGCCTATAAAATACAGGAAATGGGTACAAATGTGAAGCTGCACACAGGATTAGAGGCACATGAACACATTTAAAGCAGGTGGAAATAATGTCAGCTGGAGCTGTAATGTTAGGTTTGTACCAGGGGGCAAAGAGTAGATGGGGCTACACTGCTATTAAAGTACTCTCAGTACAATTTTCTGTAAAGAAATCATAAACACAAACAATTTCTGGCATCCTTAAACAAACGTACAGATGTTATTTGCATCTCTTCCCATTGCTTTTGAAACAGGAAAGCCTCCAGGCCTTCAGCTCAACTGCAAAGCCTTCCAAATCTGGAGAGCTACTTTGTCAACAAAAGGAGCCTTGGGGAGCATCACTAAAGTGACTTCTTTTGTCAGTTGGCATTACAATATCATACAAGGCCAACACATGACATTAAGCTATTGGCAAATCTGTGGTGTGATGCAAAGTTATCCTCGAGTAAATGTGTCATGCATTAGAACAATGATGGGATTCAACAGGACAAGTAATAAGGTGGCCTCTACTGCCCCCACAGACTCATCCCTGCAAGATCAGCATGGGCTGGCGTAACCCTCAGCAAAAGCGTCTCATTTCCCCTAGAGTTCCCAGTTGGGATGCTTTTGAGTATGCTGTATCAGAAAGAACCTGGCAGGACCAATGTAAGGTCTATAGAGGAAACCTTTTTTATCTTTTTGGATAATCCTACCAACAGTGAGGGTAAAAGTAACTTGTCATTAGCTATGCCCAAGGCTACAATCTCCTCTCTGAGGATTGTGGGGACAGCTGGAGCTGACAGAGCCCAGCAGCTAGGGGAAAGGGCTTCAAGCTGGCAGAGAGGCATAGCACAGGATGGTCCCGACTCCGTCTGCATCCTCTGGGATATGAGTCGCTCTGTGAGAACAGTTAGTAAAGTTTACTGCATCCTGTGCCTCTTCTGCCAAACTCCCGCTCACAGTGAGGATCCAAATCAAAGGCTCTCCTGCCTCTACAGCCCTGCCTCCTCGAAGCAGCTTAGATTACACATTTTCCACAGACTAAAGGAGCGCCCATACCCTATGGCTTGAAAGTAAAAACTGCAGAATTGCCTGGGTCCAAAGAAATTTGTGTTTCCAAAAAAGACAAAATGTGAATGATTTCAGAGTCTGGAATCTCTTCAGTCAAAGCTTTTCAAAAGCAGCCCTAGCCCTGCATCCAAAATCTACTGAGGGAGAGAAAACAAGCAAAGTTTTCCCACTTCTGAAGATATGGCATGCTTGCTTCAGTACCCATTAAACAAGATAGTAAGTTTTCCTCTTCTTTGCCAGGTTAAACTACAGATATTCCTTCCCATTCTCTTGTACTGTCTTCCAGAAAACAAATAAAGCACCATCTGGCCCTTCATTAACTCTATTTGATTTCCTTTGATCTCATGTAAACGATGAGGAAAAAGATCTAAGACTCTCTTCTCCTTTTTAGACATGTGCATAACTCACATCACCGTCAATGGGAGTTAAATGTGCCTATGGAGAGGAAGAAATAGAAACCACTGTGTGTTTCACTGTTGCATCTTTGCATTTGCAAAATGGAAACAAAACGGTCCAAAACCTAATTCCCAGATCACATTCCTCCAAGTCTGAAACTGGACCTTAGAGAGGATGTAGAAATACCAGGATACTGTGACAGGACACAATAGAGTAGTTGATGTTCTTATTCGTAAAGCAAACCATCCCGGTTGTCATGAATTCAAGTGCCTGCAGCTCAAAGAAAGAGAAAAAGAATAACATTTTAAACGTATTTTGAAGTTTTCCACAGTTTACTTAATCTTCTCTTTATATAAAAGACAAAAAATGCAGTAAATTAAAGCCTGAGGTCACAGAGCTTTCCAAAACCCCTCTTTTATTTGCCCCCCCAAACAGCATCAGCATTCCCAGCTGAAGGGAACAAGTTCAGCATTATCTTCCCTCGCTGCTGGTCAAGTTTGTATGGGCAAAAGTGCTCTCTGGTTTGTGCTGTCCAAAGAAGCGGTGGATCTGGAGAGCTGGCAGTTGCCAGTTAACACACACACACTCACACACTTCCTCAGGTGTGTGAGGAAGTTTGTGCTTATATGACATCGCTGGTGGTGATGGCCAGGGGGTATGTGCACCCCCAAGAAGAACCACAGCCACCCAGCAGGAATGGTCAGGCAGTGGCAGAGGAATGCTGTGTACCCCCTCACATCCCCTCGAGAGGAGTGCTGGGGCTGATACTAACTGAGGCCTTCATGCTGTCCTGCACTGCACCCTGGTACTGAAGTTCCTGCTTTGCCCTGCTGCCAGGTGCCTTCTCAGCTCCCATCCCAACCCTCAGCATCCCCTGCTGCCCCTTTAGGGAGACTTCTTACAGATCAAGTGATGGATTTAAGAGTGCATTAGTGTGGCTAGAACTCAGAAGCCTGCCGAAGAGCTCACTGCATGTCTTATTCCACCCAGCTGAAGTCCTATATGTGTGTGTGCATAGCTGCATATATACACTGACACATGCATGAAAGGTCTGCTTCTGTAGCCCGTCCCGTTCACGAACCTGAGGACTGACACACAGCTTTGGCTGTGTGTCAGTCCTGCTGCAGGACGACTGGGTGCTTTGCTGCAGGACCAGGACTAGGACGAAGGAAACCCGTATGAGAGGGACTGGGCAGAGAGAAGCCCCCAGTACTGCCCGCCGGCCTGCAGCTGCTGCGCTGGGGGCCACGGACTTTAAGCAGTTTCGCGGAGCCACGGCAGACGGCTCGTCCGGCCATCCGCGGGTGCGCAACGCTGCGTCGGGGAGCGGCGTGGCCACGCGGTGCAGAGGAAGGGAGCCGGGCCTTCCTGGGCGGTCCGTTTCGTTTGTCTGGCTTTTAGTGAGGGCTCTGATCTAGTGCAATAATCAATAACCATCCTTCAGTCTTTGAACACCAGGGGGCTGAGAGGACTTTTCAAGACAAATTCCTCGGGCGATGATGTATACTTCACACTTACTGTGCACTTTCCACTGAGAAAAGAGAGAGAAAGAAAAAGAAAGAAAAAAAAAAAAAAAAACAAAACCAAAAAAACCACAAAAAAAACCCCAAAAACCCAAAACCCAAAAACAGGAGAAAAAAAAGGGGGAAGAGGGGAAAAAAAAAAAACCAAAACAAACAACAGGGAAAAAAAAAACCCAACCAACCAACCAAAAAGCACCAAAGGAAATAATTACATTTATCTACAGAAATCAACGAGCGAAAGAATCCCAACCGCAAAGCGTGCCTATATTTAATGGGAAGACTTCAATCTATGCACATGCTTGTGCGTCTATATATGTTTATACATACATCTCGATTTATATTATGTAGATGTGCATGCATACACACACACGAGTGTTTGTTTTTTCTTTAAAAAGGCACCAAGTCGCTTTACGCACGCAAACCTTAAAGGAGGATGACTTTAAAGCCCCGCTTTGTGACAAGGAGCTGGAGTTCCCACCAGCGTCTTTCCCTTGCCCCGCTCCCCGGGTAATTACAAGCAGAGTGCTCGCACAGTTTTTAATAACTGTCTTGCTTTCAGCACATCGAAGCAGCAATATATTCAAAACATCTATTTTGTACGCAAAACATGATAGGGAGCTAGGGGAAAACGCTCTCCTGGATGTTCCTCTGAAAGCATCTTGGTCTGGCTGATTGCAGAGGAATTTAATTTTGACGAGCCTTCTTTCAGGTGATCGGGAGAAGCGGAGCGTGCTCGGAGGCTCAGCCGGCACCCTCGCTGCTGCGGCCAGCAGAGAAGCCTGTCTAATGCCTTCATCAAAAATGGAGCTCAGCTTTCCCTTCCAGAAATGCCTTTCCACCCCTAAAGCCTACCCTCCTGCCTCGTTCTCCCACGGCTTCCCGCGTCGGGGAGAGTCCCCTCGATAAAGCGGGCAGGCGGAGCGGAGGGAGCGCGGCTGCGGGCGGTGTTGATGCCCCGGCACGATGCGGGGCTGCCGCGGGAAGCCCTGGCGACATCCCTGGGTGCTCTGTGTCCCAGCACCGGCCCCGGCCCGCGTCTCGCCTGGGCTCCAGAGTGCCTGCAGGGGGATGCGGGGGAAATCAGAGAGAGGGTTCTTGCTGCCCCGGTGCGAGGCTTTGTGCTTCCCCGCGAGAAAGGGACCGGGGCGAAGCCTTCGGGCTCCCGGCCCCGCGTTGCGTTGCTGGGGCAAAACCCAGCCGGGGAAGGTGCTTTTTAGTCAACGAGACATTTCAATTCCCCTCTCATATAAACACAGGAACGGCCTTTCAAGAAATTCAGACAACTTTGTAAAACACCATCTACTCACACGTTCACACCGAGAAGAGCAGTAAAAAGATATGAGTGTAGGGTCTGGATTTTATATTTTCCTGTCCTCTGGGGTCTGGTTTTAGACGGAGGGAATTGGCTTTTATTTTAAGGATTTTTTTTCCTTTTTCTGTGTGGGGAAATATTAACCTTTCGAGCCGAGAAATACAGGTGCTCCCAGGAATTTCTCCCCCCTCCCTCCCAAGCGCACAGAGCTAGACGAGAACTGCAGAGTCGCGTACTGCGGGACAGGGAAAGGGAGATTATAACGTTGAAAGCTAAAACAAAGGGCTCTCGTATTTCCCACTGAGCAGTACCGGGCTAATTATGGCAGGGGAAAAGCCAAGTCCTTAGCAAGTGAGAGATTCAGGAAGAAAGCCAGTTCAAGGCGGAGAGGCAGCGACTTTCGTTCAGAAATTGATCTGTGCTTGGAACAGGAAAAATTGACTCTTCCCTTCACATCTGTCCCATTATTGCGGTTTATTTATAGCTGGTGGGGAAATATCATCTTCTCCTTCCTCTCCATGGAAACAGGACAAGCACTAGTAGCTCTCTTCTACTGTATAAGCTTTTCTGCCGCTCAGAACAAGCGGCGGCCAGTTGGGGCTGGAGGGATTGAGGGGGGGGTTCGGTGAGCACCTCCTGCCCCGGGCAACCCCGCCGCCGCTCCCCTCCCTGCCAGCTTCCCAACAAAGCCTTGCAGGTCGCGGTGGTGTTTTGGAGGAGGCCCGATCCTGCGGTCGAGCTCGCCTACCGTTCAGGGGAAGTCTTAGCTAAGCGGAGACTGTAAGGTCAGCTTCTAAAGCAGCTTACTGGGCCCTTTTGTGGCCATGAAGTCCTTAAGTAACCCTGCATTTAGGGGGAAAAAAAAGAAAAGAAAAAAAGAAAAAAAAAAAAAGAAAAAAAAAAAAAAGAAAAGAAGCCTTCTCT
>JANHGB010046844.1:0-27755 GCA_026283785.1 Coracopsis vasa
TCTTTTAATACTCTGCGTTCTATCATGCAAATCCCCTTTCAAATTATGAGAGTATTAGAGCCATCAGCGGTAATGTCACCGCCACAAAATGAGAGCAGGGACTTAAGCACCTAACGAACAATGAAATGTGCGAGCCCTGGGACAGGACAATTAAGAACTGGGCTTAGCCAGCCAGGGAAATTTATTGCTATCAAATCCATATTTCTATTTTCCCCCTGAACAGTAACCTATTTGAATATGATTAAAGGGTTTCATTAGAGCTGAGAGAAAGGCCCGTGTCCCGCCGTTCCCTGTGAGCTCACAAACACGCGCTCTGCAGACCACGCTTTGGGGAGGAGGAGGAGGACAGGGAAGGAGGGGAGGAAGGAGGGAGACGTGCGAGGGATGGATGTCTGGGGTCACCGGCTCTGGAGAGGGATAAAGGTGTTTGCCACGAGCTGGACCACTGGCATGGGCCTTGCCAAGAGCCAAGGTGCTCATAGATGGCTCTTGTTGTGCTGGAAAGCTCTGGAGAGGGAAGCAGAGAGAAGCCATAGGGCAGGCAGGAGCTGGGGCCTGGCATCTTATCCTCTGCTATGCTATTTATTTACTCACTATTCCCACACTGCAGTCTATTTATCACAAGAGCCAAGTCCCAGATCTCTTTTCAACTGAACAGTATTTTCTGGCATTTGCAAGCTGCTGCAGAGACCACGTTACCGGAGCAAAGGCAGATCCGGGATGGCAGAAGTGAGAGGAAGGGAGCACAGGGGCAGGTTTGTTCAGCTTAGCAAATCTGGGAAAGATATTGAAAGAAAGAAAGAGAATAGGTGTGTCCCCTCATGTACCACATCGAATCACTTAATACCTGTGCTCTTTGCCATTGATATTTCCATAGAATCATAGATCCCAGGCTGGTTTGGGTTGGAAAGGACCTGAAAGCTCATCCAGTTCCAATCCCCCGCCCCAGGCAGGGACACCTTCCACTGGAGCAGGTTGCTCCAAGCCCCTTCCAACCTGGCCTTGAACAGTGCCAGGGATGGGGCAGCCACAGAACAGTTTTGCTTGTAATTAGTCCAGCGAGCACCACCACAGGGGTGGGTGATACTGTTCTGCTGTGATTTCTGGAAGGGTTTGGCTGTACAAGTGCATTTCCACCTTTCCAGGACAGTTTATCCCCAAGTCACTGCTCTGCCAAGGCACCTGCAATCCCTGGCTGCCTCCTTCCCCAGTGCCTGCAGTACTGTCAGTTTAACACAGGTATTTAACTCCAGACTGTCGAGTGAGCTGAATTGCCAGCATCACTTTCCATCTGTTTCTATCATGTGCTGTTAAAAGAACAGAGAGGATTTGAACTCAGATTTTCATTTCTCTGTCTCTTTTTTGACCGAATATGGATCCATTTCTCCCCCCCATGTGCACATCACAGTGCGTGTTGGAGGCAGGGCTGGCACGGAGCAGGTGACCCCATTCCCTTGTTCTGGCTGTCCCAGGGGAGCCGTGATGGAGGCGTGGGGCTGGGGATGACAAACAGGACATGTTCCCTGTGCCTGCAGCCCGTGTGGCCCTGGGGAGCACAGTCCTGCCCTTGCTAAGGTGCAATTGTGCTGCTGCCAGGGTTCCTTTCCTCTGAGCTGGTGCTTGAGGTGCTGCCGGGGTGGAAACTGCAGGAAGATGCTGCTGATGTCTGGAGCTGCGTGTGCCCACATGGGATATGACAGACACCCGGACAGGTGCACGCTCTCAGCTTCCTTCCCAGAGGCTCTCACATTTACTGTGGAACTGTTGTGAATAATCGCTGATTTGGGAAAACATCAATACTCAGGGCAGTGTTTAAGCATGTAGATAAGTCCTATAAGAGTCAATGGGACTTACAGACATGTTCAAGTTCAGTGTCTGAATGGATGCCAATGACAAGAATTAGTGCATCTCCCAGCAATTACAGAACCAGGGGGTTAAGGGCATGGAGCAACCCGCTGTCCCCGTGGTGTGACCTCCTGTATTGCACAGCCCAGAGGATGCAGCAGCACAGGATTCCCAACACAGGGCCCAACATGAAGCACACATCGATGGTCCAGTCCCTCACCTCCCTTTCCCTTGTTGGGAGCTTGCTGCTCTGTGACTACAGCCATGCCGCCGGCTGTCCCAGCGGGTGCCATGCTGCGGGAATGCTGCTCCATCCCCGAGCCACTGCGGTGGGGCCGGTGTGTGCGGCAGCGGCGTCCCTGCGATGCGCTGCCCACCCCCTCCCCGCGAGGCATCGCGGCTCCTAACGAAACGGAACTGCTGCCAGATGAAATATATTACTATTAAATACTTAATTCTTCTAGTGAGCGGAGAGCAGCCAGTATGAATACGATTATTAAAGAAAATTACTTTGGCTGATCAGATATTTCTGCATACTAATTTCTGACCCTTCTTTCCTCTCTGCTTGCTTCTCATCCCTTAGAGACCAGGACAGATAAAATTCCATCACAAATAGCTGATTACTGGGGCTTGCATTAAAATCAAATTTTTTTTCCTCTCGGCACTAATGTCCTTGCCTAAAGTAGAGGCAGCAGCTGTCAGGGAAAAAAAGAGAAAGCCTCGAGATTGGTCTAGATGCGAACAGCCCTGGACTCTGAGGCTGCCGCTGGTGACATCTGCATCCAAACGCTGTCTCTAAACAGCGGGGATGGCTGGTGTTGAGCGTGGTGTAGATGCCCACAGCTCATGGGTGAGATGCTGCAGTGCTGGTGGGAGGCTCAGTCCCAGCTGCCTGCTCCCCATAACCCTGGCCCTGCTCCTGTTCCTGCTCCTGATCCTGCTGGGGGTAATTCCCAGCCTGCCTCAGCCATTCCCTGGTCACCGGTGAAGCAGGTAGAGGCTCAAATGTGCTGATAGAAGCCAGTGCTTGGAATGGGGTAGGCAATGGGATGAGCAAAACCTCGATATGCAATGGGGGGTTCCAACCCACAGAACTTCACCCCCTTTCCCTTTCAACAGGCAGATAGATGTAGGACCTATACAAATACTCTCTTTCCCCACTGACTCCAACCAACTTCCTTCAAGTTTCTGCATCTCCCACCCATCACCCAGGCCATGGTTAACCCATCACTGCACAAGGATGCCACTAAAAATAATTCACTCCTGTCTCATCCCTTCCCCACCATCATCACCACCACCTCCCCCTGCTAACGTACCCAACCTGGAAGCCTCCAATTTACCTGCTTTTAAATAAAGACACTTATAAAGGTGTCACGGTGCTGAAGCCCTAATTACAGCCTGAGCATGTTAATTCCCGGCTCCGGCTCTGCAAGCGCTTGTCGCAATGGGGGATCCTGTCTGCCCTCTCCCTCTCCCCCCACCTTGGTGGGAGTGGGAAGGGAGTGGGAGACGGGGGGAGTCAAAGCTCAACTTTGCAACCTCCGAGCTTGCTGGGAAGAAGTCCCTTCGGGAAGTGAAGCCAAGAGTCTGACCCTGCTGGACTCACTGCCAGGGAAGGGAAGAAGGAGAATCCCTTTGCAAAGGTGGGATGTGTCCTTCCCAGCTGCCCCAAAGCAAGGCTTGGGGCTGTGCCCGCTGGGCCTGGCTCCGGGCACCATCTGGGAGCCCCCGGTCTGGCACGCAGAGCAGCCCGGGATGTGTGTGCACAAGGACCAGGAATGTTTGTTTTTCCTTGTTGACTCTCTGCGGGCAGAGAGGGGCTCCGGCGGCCGCTGTTTGCCGAGGGGTTGTGATAAAAAGCCTTCTCCATAGGAACAGGTGGCAGTGGGACTGTCCCCAGGAAGGACAGAGGGGCCCCTGCAGCCTGCCCATGGCAGCCATGCAGGGCACAGGGGAACAGACCTTGTGCATGGCTCTGGGTGCAGCCAGGCACAGGGTTAGAGCTCATGTCCATGGCCTGAATATTGCCAGGGACAAAGGAAGGATCTGTGCCCAGGAGCAGGGAGCGCTGTTCGGACACAGCCCTGTGCATCCCCCCTGTGCTGAGGGGATTCTCCCCTTCTGCATCTTTTCCCCCTCTAATGTCACACAATGAGCACAATGTCCTCGAAGGGACTTTCCCAGGTGAAGGGGTTGGTCCCAAGGCACAAGTCCCTATTTCCTTCAGCCTGAAGGAAGTGGAAGGCTGAGGGTGCTGCTCTCATTCCCAAATGCTGGCAGGTCTGGGTATCCATGTGTTGCTTCAGTTTCTTTTTGCTGAATGCTTGTCCTCAGACTCTCCTGAGCATGCACTGGTGTGAAAAAGCACTGCCTTTTATTGCTATTGTGATAAGAGATATCAAGACCTCTATTTCCACACCTTCTGCCCCTAAACCACTCGATATTTTATCTATAATTTCCTCTATTAGCTGCTATACAGAGGAATGTGGTTGTAACACCAGACCGACACTGTTGTTGGTGAGTAAGCAGCAAAGAGGGATGGTAGAAGAACCACAGAGATGGGCATGAGTCTGAGGAAGGAACTGGGATAGGAGACAAGGAAGCAGGTATCAGAAGAGAAGAAAATAGAGGAAGTGTGGTTGCCTGTGGCAGCCCTGGTACCTCTTTGCCCTGCCTGGGTTGGGTCCCCCTGTAAAGGTAGGAAGCAGCAGTGGCAGATTCACCCAGGCCTGAAGATGAAGGTTGGTGTTTGCGGTACCTCAGGGCCTCCTGACAACCTGAAGCTTTCTAAACTGATCCTCTTTCACTGACTTATCCCCTGTTGAGGCTCAAATGAGGCTCTAACCTGGACAGAAAGTTTCAGAGGATGCAATGCTTTACTTTCTTTGTGCTGTGAGGGAAAAGGGTCAATTCTCCAACTCTGCCCAGTTCTGTCCATGCTGTGGAGGTTCCAGCCCATCACCTGCCTCCCTGCTCAGAGCAGGAGGTTTCAGTGGTGCTGACACTGGGATGGGGCCGCCCCAACCCATCCCGATAACTCGTGGCAGCAACACTTGCACATATCTTTAATTGTTTAGTTTAAAGAATGGTGTTTTGACCACAGGGGGATTCTGGCTGGAGCTCAAGAACTGATAATGATATTTTGCTGCCAAGACGTCTTCTTGGCTCTGCCTGTGTTAATGTTCACTTACAAGAAGCTCCAATTAACTGCATCAGCTCTCACAGAGCGCGAGTGAGAGTGGGAGAGAGATGATGTCTTTTTGCAAAAGAAAGAGAGAGAAAGCAAGAAAGAAAGCAGGGGGTGGAGGGGGAAGAAAGAAGGAAAAGCAAAGCACAGCAAGCAACACAACCAGCCTCCAGGCAGCACCTGGTCCATGGCAGGAGATGGCTTCCAAGACACTGCTCCATGGAGTTCCAGCCCTGCTGCAGGCAGAGCTGCCCATGGCCAGCACGGTGACACAAATGGCTTTTGGGCTGCCATGAATAAGCAGAGCCTGAATGAAGAAGCTGCAGCAGAGCCGGGCGAGTGGTTGCAGCCGCTGGTCCTTACAGGGGCTCAGCCTGGGGCAGGGTTCTCCTGCTGCCCGCGGGGTTTGACCCGAAGCCCCGAGGACCAGAGCCTGCAGCAGCCCTTTGGGCTCTCCCAGAGGATTGTTCCGGCTTGTCCAGGGGCTTTGGAGATCCAGCAAAGGGGATTTCTCTCTGGAGCCGAGGCTGTGCCCCGGCCGGCTCCCGCTCGGCACAAGGGTCAGATCCTGCCCCGCAGCTCACATTACACGGACCTGAAGACAGGAAGATTTAAGAGTGGAGATGCCACACAGTACAGTGTGTTGTTTGTCTGCCTTTGAAATAGGAGTTAGCGAGAGCCGGGGGGAAGGAGGGGGGCACCGGCCTGTTCCCCTGACGTACAGTTCCTCTGGCATTGAGGGGAACTGCATTGACTCTCTTTGCTCTGTTGCTTCAGGTGCAGCTATGTTTTCTTACATGTTAATTTTTTCCTGTTTTATTATCCTGTCCCTCAGCCGCTACCAGAAGCCCTCCACGGGCACAGGGAATGCTTCCTTCAGCCAGCAGCTGGGATGCATTTGGCCAGGGCGAGCCCTGCTGCCGCTGCTCCTTAGGGAGCAGGGATGGACGGCTTCTGCTGCACCAGCCCTGAGATGGACCTGGACAAAGCAGATCCCTTCTCAGAGGTGATCAGGGTTGGCTCTGACCATGGCATCACTCCCCTGGTACCTTGGGTGCTCAGCATTGCCTTTGGACAACACCTCTCGCTATTCATTCACTACACGAGGAGCAGAAGCAGATTAAAGTTGAGTGCTACGAACATGCCCAGCGGGAAACCCCCAGCAATTTATTCCTTCCCTGCGTGGCTCCCAGGAAGCCCTTTCCTGTCCCAGGGCTCCAGCATCCTGTACCCAGCCATGCAGCACCCAGCTCCAGCACCAGCCGGGTCCCTGCTTGTGAAGTGCAGTGGAGGAAGAGGCAGACCCGGGTCTGGAGCCCGCCGGAGCATGGATGGAGCTGGGATCTCTCCCTGCTGCCAGACACAGATATTGCCAGGGGCAGGGATGGGGTGTGAGACAAATCTTCCATTTACATTTTAATTTCAATAAAATTGCTTTATTTTGTGTTTTATTACAGGGCTGGTGCAATAAAAGCACCCATTAGCCCCAGGGAGCCTCTTTGCCTTAGAAGGTCTCTCCAGCAGTTTGGGCCACGCGGCCTCTGCTTTATCACCAGATCTGCTCTGCTCTCACCACGGAAGGTCTCCTTCATGTAAATAAACCCAATGTTTAAAGGCTGCTACAAGCCCTGAAATGCAACTTGGGCTCCTATATTTAAATAAACCACAAGGCTGAACCTCCTGCAGGTAAGCACAGGGTGTTCCCGACTTCTTACAGCTTCAGCATTTCAAACCATGAGTCAGATCCAGCCCAAACCAGAGAAAAATCAGGATGTTTCTTTAAAGAATAAGGTTATTTATTCTGTGGGGTTTTTCTTTATGTTCTCCCTTTCAAAATGGAAAACTTCTGGATGCACTTTGTCAAGCTCTGCTCTTGATTGGAATGGAAGATGCTCTCCTTCCGAGTCAATAAAGATACCCAGGACGCAGCTTAGCATTTGGCCCTTTGCTCGTCTGCTGGATTAATTTCAACTAAATTATAGGTAAGGAATGATTGATTATTGTGATGATTAAGAATTTATCCTCATCTAATACCTTTCATCTTCAGAGGGTGCAGATATTACAGCAAAAGGTACAGGAAAAAATCATGCGTTGATTCAACTCCCAAGCCATTGGGAAGGAGCACGGATCTCCTCATCCGGCTTCAGAGAGGGCACAGCCAGGGACGGAGGACAAAGCAGTTTTACAGGGATTCAGGATCAAGGCAGCAACGAGGCAGGTCCCACAGCCCCAGCCAAGCCTGTGAATCAGTTGTGGCGATGGAAGGTGTGTAAAACCTCAGGTTGCTCACACTCAGCGCTAACACGGAGATCCCTCCACGCTGCCCTTGCGCACCAGGGAACACACCAGCAAGGACCAGTTATCTCATGGTCCTCAAAAGAGGGAGCTGTCTTGTAGCCCCTGTTCTGGAAGGAGCTCATGTGAGGACAGCCTGGTGGGTCCTGGCCCTGCCTGCAACATTTCAATTCCCCCTCAGCATCTCTGCTGCCCAGCTGGGCTCTGGCACAGTTTGCACCCCACCTTCCCCCCTTGCCACTGGTCCCCATTCCTCCCCTTCCCAATGGTGATGGATTTATTTCCCTAGCAGAAAAGACACCCGTTCACAGTTGGGCTGCCAGGGAAGATCCCCCCGCCGGGGCTGCGGCCCCCTCGGCCCCGGGGCCTCGCCACCCCTTCCCTGGCCTCAGACAGTCCTCAAACAACAACTGTCTGCGCCCACTAATCCCTCGCAGGTGACCTCAAGACAGCCGACGCCTCCCGCTCAACTCCAGCATTCCTCCGCACCACGTTAACCCCTTCGGCATCGCGCCCGGCCCCCCAGGACCCCAACCCACCCGCTCCCCTTCCCGGGGGCTGCCTGGAGCATCCCCCTTCCAGAGCTCCCGGTCAGAGGTTAAAAGCCTAATGTATTATTATAAAGCCAAAGAGAAAAAGCCTCACATTCTCCCCTATAAATCTTCCTAACAACCCAGGCACATGTGGGAGCCAGACGATGCCACAGCCTCTCCCTCCTGTACCCGCCTGCCGGGCTCCATCTCATGGCTGCAGCGGGTCTCCCTCCGTGTCCTCAGTGGGATGTCCCAGGATGGGCAATGGGACTGTGGGAGCTGCAAGGCTGAGGGTGACAGTGATGGTTGGAGGGCTGAGTCGTTTCGGGGTACCCATGGAGAGGAAGCAGGGCAGCCACAGCCCAGGACTTAGTGGCACCAACAGCTCTGCCCTGCCCCACAGCACCCCATGCTGTCTGGGAGCAGCTCTCCAGCTCTGCTCCCCACCACTCTGTGCTTTCAGGTTTTTTTCTCTTTAACTCAAGCAAGACCTCAGGAACCAAATGATTTCTAGTGCAAATAACTCGGCTTCAGCAGGTCCGTGCCGGTAACGCTGGACCACCGGCTGTTTGATCAATGGTGAGCATTTAATACCTGTGTGGAGATTTGCTCCAGCATGACAACAGCTGTGGGGAACAAAGACTCGGCTTTTCCCTTATTCTCCTTTTTTTTCTTTCCCAATATCTACATATATTTTTTTGGAATGATGCCAAAGTTTCCAGAGATCAAAGTGAAACCAGTGTCCAGAGATGATCGAGGCAATAAAACGGAAGAAAGAAAGAGAAAGGGGGGAAGAAATGGGATGTGGAGGGAAGGCTGCACCAGGAGCTGCAGTAGAGGATGCTGTGGGTGCTGCACTGGCTGCACCAGCCAAGGAGCAAAGCAGAGCAGTGCTCTGTCCTGCTTCATGGGCACCTTTCTAGAGTGGGGGGCAAAACTGCCCCAAAAGTGAGCTCTGACACTTGGGGACCTCAGGAAGCATCCACAAATGGAGCACATGGCCCACACCTAAGTAACGTCTCCATTGGTTTCAGTTAGCTGGGGTTTGGGGTTTTCCTTCCTTTGTGGCATCCCCCAGGCTTCAGGCAAGCCTGAAACTCCAACCAAACAGAGGCCTATAAATCACAGCCATTCTCAAGCTCACCCGAGCCAAGAGAAGCCATTGATTTACTCTTATTTTTGAAGCAAAACAGTTCATGGGCCAACATTTGCTGGAAAGCCAGGACAGGCCCAGACCAGGGCAAACTGCTGTCTTCCCCTTCAACACCCAAACTCCACATTCTAGAACCTGGACCCTTGTCTGACCCAGGTCCTGGGTTTGGGTCTCTAAGGAAGCCAGAGGATCTGGTGAAGACCTGAGGATCAGATGGGTCTTTTATTCAGCTCCCTCCCTTCTCTGCAGCTCAGGTTGGACTTCTCCATCACTGCACCAAGAAGCAATTTGCACCCATTGTCTTTGCCTTTGCAAGCCCTGTGGAAACAGCCTCTCCTGAGCGGAATGGAGATGAGAGGAGCGCTTCTTGTTATAGCTCCGCTCTCCCCTCCACCAGATCTGCCTTTAACTCCCCTGCCTTAGATGCCCAGAGCGGTGTGAAAGCAGCTTTCTCACCTGGACGTGCTGAGCAGGCTCTTCCCGAGAAGAAAGGCCCACAAACAACCCCATCCACCAGCAGGATTTGTCTGTGAACAAACTGTGAACTGCGACCGAGTGCCTTTCAACCCCCAAATCCACGGAAGCACCGCGCGGCGGCTGCAGATCGATGGCGCTGATCAAAACACCAGCATTTGTTTCAAGGGCTCACCAGCTATCCCCCAGACACTGGTTATTTGGTAACTTATTCTGTAAACAGCCAGGGGGGCTCACTCAATTTGCACAAAGTATTTGCTCTCGGCTCTGCTTTCTTAAGGCTGTTTCTGAGCTGTGCCATCCAGCTCTTCCCTCCCAGCCTTTGGCTTAGTTGAGCTCAGCGGCTGCAGCCGAGCACATCCTTGGGCTGGGGCAGAGGCTTGGTCCTGACTCCTCAATCTGGGCAGAAGGAGGACTTTAATCTTCACCATTAGGAAATCACAGCTTGTGTCTACCCCACATGAGGCAGCACTTAAAAATCATCCAGAAAAGCTGCTCTTTGTGCGTTTCACATTGCTCCAGTTCATATTTTTGAGCTTTATCTCAGCCACAAGAACAGGAAAATATTTTTTCCATAAAGGAGGAAAGAGACAAGATTTTCACATAACCACACGATTCCTGAGGCTTTAAATGTCTCCAGGTCTTGGGAGACTCACAGTAGAACCCCTAAGGATTGGTAAGATGTTGGACTGCTTAGTTTGGCTGGTCAGTGTGGGCCAGAGCTGCAAAGAGCCCACACAGAAAGCCCCACAAAGAACTGGGGCTTTGGTGTTGGCTTGTTTCTTGGAAGAGCCGAAAAACCCTACTGCAGCCACCCCTGTGAACAGCAGCGAGCTCTGGATCTGAGCAAAGCAATGCACCAAGGTGACACTGCTGAGCCAATCACTGAATACGGCCAGCGGCCAAATCCCTGCCTGGTGCCAGCTTCCAGCGGCTTTGTGTGACTTTCCTTCCCATCCCCACGGCCCCCATGCCCAAGGGAGGACTGAAACCAAGGGCAAAAGGCTTATTGCCCTCGGAGCCGGCCGCTAGATCCATCCATATCAGTGTCTTGCCTTAGCCAATCTTGAGAGATAAGTGAATCCCCCGCGCCGGCTGACAGGCGGGTAGACATTAATAATTATGTACTATTTAAGGCTGATTGAAAATGAAGAGGTGGAGGTGTTGGGACAGATGTGGCAGTGCCAGATGGATTGTGATTAGATTAGCACCGTTCCATTTGACGGGATCTGAACCATGCTTTAATCATTTATTGTGAAAGCTCAGCCCCGCGCCGGCACACGGGTGCGCGGCGCCCTCCCTGTTGCTCCACTCTTGCAACACTTGTGAGTTTGGATCACCCTGCTCCAAGTTGTCTTTACTTGAAACGCGTGGTGTTTACAGCCGGTATTTCAAGGCCCGATCCCTCCCCTCTGCCTCTCCTCTCCTTGTTTGTACAAAGCCTCTTGCAATCGCCGAGCTGAGCCTGTTAGTCACTGCCCTCGTATAAACAGCGCGGCTGAGCAGCCATCCCCTCTGCCATGGGATGAGGCACATCAGTGAGCAGTGGGACCTGGACCAAAGAAGGGTCCCCCTTTGCTCCTGAAGCAGCATTTTCACCCCTCAGCTGCCTCTGCTCCCGGATGGATTCAGAGCACGCTCACCCTGCATCATCCCAACAGCACCTGGCCTTCAGTGTGGATACTGCTGCTCTACAACAGGCCTATTTGCACCAAGCACATCCAAAAGTGCTTCACCAGAAGCCATTGGTTGTGTTACAGAAGAGTGCAGCAGTCCAGGGGAACAAGGGAAAAGGAAAATAAAATGCCAGTATCCACTTGAGATCCCTGGAGCAATAAAGGAGGCAGAACAGGATTACCTGGGTAACTGGAAACTACCTCAAGACCCTCACTGGCAGTGTCGTGCAATTTCAATTATCATAAGTGGTCTGGATCTCAATGGATGGAAAAACTTATTATTGTTATTATTCCCTTCAAACGTGATAGGTTTTAGTTAAACACACATCCATATCTATTAATCATGCAACATTTAAGATGGAGCCAAAGTAATTAGCCAAGATTTAGACTGCAGGGATCACCTTAAAATAAAACATAACACAGTTGCTTCCCTGTAGTCCTTATTCAGCCATTTGCTGTCAGGCTTGGCTGTTCCCTGGATGTGAAACTTGGAGCATGCTGAGGACAGGAACCTTTTGCATCCCAGCTGACAAGGGTTTCAGGGTGGATGGTGGTCTGAGGCTGCTGGGCCGATTTACATGCGCAGGGATGCCACAGAGGTGGCATCTCAGTGGCAGTGAGAGGCTTCTGCATTTCTGTGACGTTTGTGAAGCACGTCCAGATGAAAGGCAGACTAACTGTAAGCTATTATTATACTGTCTAATATAGTTTAATATGTGTGCACTACTTTCTATAGAGTGCAATACAATCAAAACCACATTACTTCTCCATGTGGGTAGTTTTCCTGCATTGACTTGTTTCCAAAACAGATGTGAATTCTTAGCAAGGTCTCCCGCCCCTCTCCTTGAAGAGGATAAAATGTCATCTTTGCTTATGTGTGCAAAACCAAAAGGCCCATAGGAACACAAACCTGCCATTTCCAAGTAGGTCAGGGGCTTGTGTGGGGCAGTGTCCCACCCAAGCCCAGCTGTTCCCACAGGTTTCCAAAACGGGTACAAAGAGGTCTAGTAATGAGCGAGAATGGGATAATTCATGTAGCTGATGGCCCTAACCTCAGCCCTCCTGACTGCTGCGTGCCCCAGGGCACTGAGTTAGAGCTGGTTATTCTCTCTGAGGCAACTTTAGAAGTGTTTTGGGGGTTGGCAATGCTTTCTATTGCTTTCTAGACCTCTTCCTCGCCCTGGCCTCAAAACCACAAAGTCTGCACATCTCTAGCAACTGCAAATCACTGGGATCCCCCACAGATCTACCGCTCATCTTCCAGGGTCTGGAGAGCCCCATTGTGCCAGTTCTGCCCTGAAATGCTCAGGTTTAGTCTGGAGAGGTTTCCCCTGAGGGTTTGTGGCTGCTGTCCTGGTTTGGGATCTCCCATTACCCTGTGGTTCTTGCAGTGTCCTTGGATGGCTGCAAACCACCAACAAAGCACCACCAAGAGCCTCCTACCAGAGCCTTTGAGTCTCATTGAGTTTCAGCTGTGAGAAACCACTGCTGGAGCTGGGGGGTGAGAAGCTGGGGGGGGCCTGGCCTAGGCAGCACTTTCCCCCCCAGCCCCAGCTCAGTGAAGCAGTGTGGGCTTCACCAGCACAGAGCCCTGCAGCCAAAAACGCACCGCACACAGCTATGGACACCTCTGTTTCCACACATCCTGCAAGGGGGTTTCCATCAGGAAATGCCGAGTTCCTGTCTAAGGGACACTCCCTTCTTCCAGGCTAGGTTGATATATGAGTGGTGAGGACTGGCCAGATCCTTGTGGAAGATTAGAGCATCCCAAGCAGCTGGTGTGAGCAGGGAGTCAGCAGCAGGGCAAGTGCTGGGCTCCAGCGAGCATCCCAGGAGAAAGATGTCACAGAGGGAGGAGTTGGGACAACAGCGGCGGAAGATGGGAGGGGATGCGGGGACAGCGCAAGGCAGGGATGGCTGCGGCCGGGTACAGGTCTCAGCGCTGCACCTTGCTCCCTGCTCCGGCGCTTCCCGCGGGGCCCCGGCGCGCTCCCGGCACACGCTGGCGGCCGGCCCAGCCCGGCGGCTGCAGGCAGTGGGTCTCTGCCGCTTTACTCCTGTTTACAGCAATGGGAATTTGCATGATGAAAATAACCTGGGACGGATTTTGATTTTACTGCCCTTGGCAGGAGGCTTGGAAAAACCCGGTGCATAGTCAATTACTGGAATTTTTAAACACAAATAATATTTTATGTGATCAGCAGGCTGGCTCGGGGCCTGGGCACCGCGCTCCAACGGCACTTATGAAAGGAACAAGCCATCAATTGTGCTGCCGCGCACAGGAGCCCGTGGGCAGGTGCAGCCTGTGTTGACCTTAGCACACACAGAGCCCGCTTAACCCGTGAGGGATGGGCCGGAGATTTGCGAGGCTCAGACTTGGCTCCTGCTGCCTTGCACTGGCTGGAAACTTCTTCCCTCCCTTCCTTGCTCCACCAGATACCCGGAGAAGCATCATCTCTCGATAAACACGCACAGGGGGATGCGCGATGCTGAGGCTCTCGTTGCTGAGGCGGGAGGTGCAGAGTGAGGTGCCTGGGGCCCAGCCCTGGGGCAGCTTCGGAACCCAGCGCTGGAGGGGAAGGGGTTAACAAAAGCAGGGGCCCCACGCTTTTCCCCCAAATCCCCTCCATCCTGGCAGGCTCCCCAAACCAACAGCCCTGGGACCTCATTCCCAGAAACGCTCGAGCCGGGAAGGCGGGTTCCGGGAAGGACCTGCAGAAGCCAGCGGGGCCGTAACGTGGTGCAGGAACCTCCCTGGCAGCCACAGACCCTTCTGGGATTGAGGGAATTAAGGGAATTACACTCCCCTTGCTGGGACAAGGACAAGCAGTGAGGCCGCATCAGTGAGACTGGGAGTTGCGTTTATCTCCTGTGGTACTTATATGGCTTCTATCCCCAGCAAGGGTGAGCAAGTGAGATGGCTTAGGGAGGCAGAATGATATTAATTCATGAATTTATCACAAATACTTTTTATTTTAGAGCGCTGGGCAGTGAAAGGGCTTTAAATTTCCAGGACTGTTGCCAGTTTCCTCCTTCTCTGCCGTCCTCACATTAAACCCTTGCCCCACGGGTCCCCTTGGCTCGCTGCACAGGGCATCCAGTGCCACTGCTTCCTGCAGCTCTGGTGTGGAAGTGCCCTGCAGCAGCCAGGCTGTGTGTGAGAGCTGCTGGCACAACCTGCAGGGTGCAATCCCTTGGCAGAGTGACCACTTCTGGCTTCAAAGAGCTTCAGATAGCAGTGATGAGGAGGATGATGATAACTGCCTGCCTGCTCGGCTCAGAAATAGGCTCTAAGGGTAAAAAAAGTGCTATTGTTGTTGTTCCAGGGCCAAGGGGAAGAAAAATTCCTTCCCCGTTTCAGGATCTCTAACACCTGGGTAGAGTTTCACTTCTCTCAGCTGCCTGCTTCAAGGTTTGATAGCTACTTCCTAATAACTCAGGGCTGGATCCAAAGCTCACTAAGTCAGCCGGATTCTTTCCATTCATGTAACGCTGATCAGACCTTCCTTGGCTGATTCGAAATCATTTGACACCCTGAGTGTGTGCACCCATGTAAGAGCCAGAGACTGTTTTCAAGTGGCTTCTTGAATGACTTTTTCATGTGCACTTAGCTGGGGCAAAAATCGATGGCACAAAAGCTGCTCTGAGTTCCCATGTGCCGGTGGTGCTGTGCAGGGGTCACTGTGTTCTGCTCTCCCAATCAAGGTACATACAAGTGCTTCCTGCCCAGCACTTGATGCTCCTGAGCAGCTCCTGGCCCTTGGGAATCTGCCTGTGGGGAGAAGGAGGAGGAGGATCTGGCTGTGCGAGGAGCTGGTGGCCTCCATGCAGCAGGTTTGAGCTGTTTGCTCTCCTTTGGGCAGGTGAGAGGAGCTCGGATGGAGCACGGATGGAGCAGGCGACCTCAGATAGAGCAGGCGACCTTGGACCATGCAGGGAGGGGTCTGGGTGGCTGAGCTGGACACTGTCCTCTGAGCCAGTGCTGTCCTGGTGCACTCTGGCTGGGGCTCTGTACTCGCTGCCTGATCCCATCCAAGTGTCCCTGTTCCTGAAGGCTCCTTGGATGGGATCTCTTGGCTGGCTACAGCCACTGCAGAAGCTCCACAAGTGCTGCAGGAAGAGCCAGTGACCTCCTGGCCTGGCTGAAGCTGTGTTCCTCTCTATCCCTCCACCAACGTGTTGTGCCAGGTTGCTATTAGCTGCTAAACAGATGCTGCAGTGCCCCCAGCGAGGGCTGCATCTCATTAAGGGAAGAAATGAATCCTTTCAGCAGTGGTCACAATTTGTAAAGGCTTTGGGATCTGTCCAGACCTTGGTGGTGGTCAGCAAGGGCTGACTCTACACCCATAAAGGAGGCTTTGGGTCCCAGAAATTCAACACAAGGCAGGCTTTGAGGGAGAATGGCCACATCTGAGCTGGGTGGGGAAAGAAGGCTGGGAAGGAAGAAGGATGAACAGCAGGTCCCAGCCATGCCTTGCCCACCCCAACAAGACTCTTGGCAAAAGTGTGACCCCTGGAGAGGGCTTCTCCTCTTGGCAGTGTCCCAGCCTTGCTGGACTCATCATAGCACAACAGAGGTGACTAAAATCCATGTATTGGCTCCAAACAGGTGCCATTCAGTCCGTGATCATTCATGTGCCCAGCACATCTGATGTTCAAGGTGACATTTGTCTCCTGCATCATGTGGGCTTGACATGTACAATGGGTCTGTCACTGCAGTGCCTGTGCCAGGACACAGCAGTGGATGCTGAGGTGCTGGCAGGTGCCTGTGCCTCCTCCCTGCCCGTGGAGCCATAAACCAGGATCGAGGTGCTGTCCCTGCACACACATTGTGTGTCCCCTTGCACAAGTGTATGAGTGCCCAAGGGCTGCTCGTGCATGTGTGGAGCGCGTGTGAGCCTCCATGTATAAACACGGCAGCAGGGAGAGCGCCTGCAGCCCCCAAACTTGGCATTCTCAGTGCAGAGCAGTTGCAAGGTTAAGTAAATATCTGACTGCGAGCTGAGGAAATGAGTCAAAAAACACTGGGAAAGAAGAAACCCAGATCTCCAGAGAGACAAACTCCATGCACAGCCTGTCCTTATTGTGACAGCGTGTTCCTGGCCTTCCTTCTCCCATCCCAGCCTCCTTGACCCACTTCTCTTCAATCCACCACCAACTCCCCATGCCAAGGGGACAAGCAGAAGAGAGAACAAACCCCAGGCAGCTCCTGCTCCATGACCAGCCCACTGCGCCCTCCTTCTCCTTATATCCTCATACTCTCCTTATTGCCTGGGCAACAGGAGGGGGCTGCATCTCTTCCCTGAATTGCACTTTCATCTGGAACATGTTACGGCTTGAGGAATTCCCTGCTTTACCTGGGGAAATCCCAGAGCTGGGAAACCGTGCCCAGGTGATGACAACCCCCTCATGCTCCCTGACAAGCGAACGGGAAGCTGGTGAGCACCGTTTGAATGGCATCCAGGAAACGAGATGCAGCGTCTCCAAGACATCGAAAAAAGGCTGAGGATAAAACAAAAACAGCAATCATGCCTGATGGGAGAGGAATTGGATTCCGGCCTCCCCTCTGCTTCTCCCCTCCTCCCCCAGCCTTCTGGAGGACCAAGTTGAATGCAGCTGGCTTAGTTTGCCTAATTGGCTCTGTCAATCATGTGTCAATCAGGTCGGCTCACACAGTTGCTCCTGCCCGGGTGAGAGAAGTGTTAAATCTGAGGGCTGGGAGAGGAGGTGACCGGAGGAGGAGGAGGGTGTTGAGGTTGGCGGGTGTAGAGAAGGGAGCTGAGCTCGAGCTGATCTCCAGCACTGCTTTCTGCATGATCCTAGACAATTTGGTGTCAGTTTCCCCTTTCCTACGGGGAGCAGAGGGACCCCAGGGGAGCACTGCTGGCTGTAGAACCTGGACACACGGGGCTGAAAGCCCCATGTTTGACTGACCACCCAGACTTAAGGCTTCATTCTTTGTTCCATGCAAGGTCCTGGGGTCACTGCCCCCTCCTCTGGCAATGTGTACTGATAAATCAGGTACCAGACCAGAAGTAAACTCCTTTCTCCTCTGGGTGAGAAAGCAAAGGGTTAATCCAAGGAAGTTTTTGGGTAGGAGATGGCAAAGGTTGGCAGAGATCCCCCTTTTGTGTCACAGGAAGGAATCGGTTAAGCCAAGGTGCCACCTGGGAAGCAGAGACGGGCCTGAAGATGCTTTACCAGTTCCTCAGTTGTATAGTTGTATAAATAGCTTTTCCTTCCTGTCCCCCCACACTATCTCTCCGTGATACAGTAATTATCCAAAGCATAAACCAGACAAAAAAGGAAAGAAAAGAGAAAGAAAGGAAGAAAGAATGGATTCTGGTGTGGCTTTTCACCGCGTATCGAGAGCTTTGGCAGCAGTGCCGGGAGGAGACAGATGCTCCTGCTCTGTTTGCCTGAAAACAAAGGAGGCGAAGATTACACTTGGATTTCGAGTTTGTTTATGGAGAGATCAAACCCTCTGCAGCCTCGTCTGCCTTTCAAGTGGCAAGACCCTGCGGCTGCGGGCTGCAGGGATGCAGCCCCTCGCTGCGGGCTGCAGGGAGCCTGTGCCACTGGGTACCAGCCAGGGCAGCACCAGCACTGCTTGTGCAGGAGGGAAACTGAGGCACGGGGTGATGGGGTGCACACATCCCGAGCAGCAGGTGGGGAAGGGACCTGAGGCAGGGTTGTGGGGACCTGCCCAAGGATGCCTGGGGTTTCCTTTCTTGATGCTGGGAATTAAGGGATGACGTTTCCATGAAGATCAGCACAGTGGAAATGCCACATGTGCTCGTGCTGGTCCAAAGCAGCCCTGAACCTGAAGCAGCACCTGCTTGGCTCACACACCAATCCATGGGGAAAGGCCTGAACCCCTCCTTCCTTAAACCCTTCCATGGGGCATCATTTGGGGATCACTACAGAGCCCTGTAGAAGTGACTGGGCCTAAGAGTGTCCTGAGCATCTCCTAAAGCATCTTGTGCAAAAATCCTGCCCTTCTCCCCAAACTGATGTGTGTGCAAAGTGCCCAGGCCGGGCTGGCACATCGCTATGGCACTGGAGCAGCCGTGTTCCCCCCTCCTGCCACAGGCAGGGAACACAGGCAGCGGTACCCAGCTCTCCAGCAACACTCTCTGATGCTTTAACCACAAACTCCAGCCCCACACATTTGGCAACGAAGGAGTTAAAAGCTCTGGGCCGAGCACTTCTCTCGCCTGTGGCTTCTTTCCCCCCTCTCCCTCCCTGGTTTACAAAACCCCACATTATCAAAAACCTGCCTGGAATCCTCTCAGCCAGTGACACAGAAAATTCACATTATGGAGGCTGCCAGGGCGACAACAAACAGCAACAGTAAATACAGCTGCCGGAGCTGCGGCTGCTGCCCTGCCCGGGGCTGGGAGCAGGAAGGGCGTCACGCTTCAACACCACACACTGCCTCCAGACTTCCAGAGGACACTGCTTTCTCGTTGCCTCTCCTCTGGTCCCTGCTCCGGCTGGACTCATCTCGGGGAGTCACTGATGGAGCCAGCCTGGTGTCCCCTGCCCAACAAGTGCGACCTCCTGGCTGCTTCCTTCTGAAGCATTCACCTCCCTCTTCTCTTTCATCCCTTTGCTTTCCATCTTTCCAGGGTTATTTTCCTCTCCTGTGCCCGTATGTGCCATAGATGGATGCAGACCTGACCCTCCCCAAATACCCCACAGGGGGATGTCCACTGCATGGGGATGCATCCCACAGGGACACTGAGCAGTCCCAGGGTGTCAGTGGTCACAGCAGCAGATGGGACACACACAGAGCATCATCCAGCCCCTTGCACAGGGGTGGGCCCTGGCAGAACCACTTGACCCTGAAGGGTCCTATGGGAAATCACTGTCACCCCAACCTAGGAGCAGCTCGGCTGTGCCTTTGGTCATGGGCTTGATGCTGCATCTTGACCTGCACATTGTCACTGTCTTCCCCTTCCTTCTTTTTGCATACTCCCCTTTTTCTTTCCCCTCCAGCCACCACCCAGCACTTCACACATCTCCCACACTCACATTAGCAACAGGTAACCAGGCCACTCAGGCCTAAACCCATCCATGCTAAAGGATGTGTATTTTTCCAGCATCACTTCTCCCCCAAGCTGCGGCAGGTTCCCGGCCCTGCTCTGCATATCTGATGTTTACTTTAAGCCTGTCGCTGGGTGGAAGCTGTATCCCTGCAGTTCCTGTTCTTAATCTCTGCTTTTCTCTCCTCTTTTGCTTTCTTTCCTCCTTCCCCTGCCCCATTTACAATGTTTAATTTCTCATCTGGGTCGGATGCAGCCGCGGGGGGTGCAGTGAGGCCGCCCGGCTGCTATCGGGAGCAGGAGCAAGGAGGTGACCAGAGGAAAGGGGCTTCAGACCAGGGCTTAGCAAAGGCAGGAGTGACTCCTGCTGCTCCACGCCTCCCTGGTGCAGCCCAGAAGAGTGCAGAGGCACAGAGGCCCATCCCAGTGCTGTCTTGCTCATCTTTTCCATGCTTTACACCTTGAACCTCATCCATGGGAACAAACCCTTTTAAAATCAACTCCACAAACCCCACTGTTAAATCAAAAGCAATGAAGAGAGAGGTGGAATTAAAAGCCAATTATACAAAAAACTAGGGAGAGCTTCCCTTGGCTTAGCAGGAGGGCACGGAGCAAGCCTGGACACTCACACCAGTAACTGCCTCCACTGGTGGTTTTATACTCAACCACTACTTGGATGGCTGTGACGGGGACAGTTCTGAGAGGAGCTGGGTGCCACTTGTAGCACAGTAGCCCCAGGACAGTCCCTCTAAGCCAAAAGGAGATCCAGAACACAAGGAGGAGGGAGGCACTGCCAGATACCAGCCAGACCCAGCAGGGAGGTGCATGGCAGCACAGGAAAGCCGGGTTCTCCTGCTCCCGGTATCACACGTCTGCCTCCCAGTGCATCCAGTGGGGAAAAGAAAGGAAGATGGAGAGGATGCAGACAATGGGCCGCCTAAGGGGGTTGGGAGTGAGATTTATGAAGCTCTGCCTTGGAGAAGCTTCCAGGGAGGGGAAAAAGAAGAAAAATCCCAACTCCTTAGGTGGTGGAGATCTGTCTTGTGGGTGATAGCAGAGATCTCACCCTGACTGACTGCACAGAGCAGAGTCTCATCTCCCAGCAATGTTGCAGAGGCCTTGGGAAGGGGCCTGTCGCTGCTAAACGTGGCTTAGTGCTGGGTCCCAGGCTCAGGCAAAGAGACTTCCCTTGCTCATAGGGAGAATCTCTCATAGGTCCCACATTCCTGCTGTAAACACTGTGCTGCTGATGTGGCTGCTGATGCGCTGGGGAGAGGGGATGCTCTAAGCGGGACAACCCCATGGTTCCCCAATGCACAATCCTCCCAAGGGAGCATCTACTGAATGTCCCATTGGATTAATTACCTTGGTGCATGTCCCAGGTGCTCTGTGCCCTGCTCTCAAGGGCCTGGTTGGCAGCAGTTCATCCCGAAAGCCAGAGGAAGCCCGCAGGATGGAGGCAGGGCCGCGTGCCCCGGCTCTCCCGGCTCACTCCCTGGCAGAGCAAAGGCTGAGCACAGTGGAAGGAAGAAAGAGCAAAGCCAGGAAAACTCCTTCTCCATCATATTTACTGAACTGCTCTGAGTTATGACTGGAGGCCAAGATCTGGCTTCAGGCGATTGCCTAAATCATTTAGGAGCTGACAAGGTAGGGAGGGGGGAAAATGTTCTTGTAATTCTTCAGTCTGAGGTACATTAAGGAGCCATAAGCCATGTCGAGAGCTTGAATTACATTAGAGAGATTATCCTGTTACAGTTCATAATCCTGGATAATATACCATCCCGCAGCACACCTGCCAATGATAAATCTCACCCCATAATGGGGCAGCCGTGACCCTGGCGCTCCTGCAGCTCTCCTGGCATGGAGCAGCAGCACCACGCAGACAGATGGAGTCAGGAGGGAGAGCAAGGAGCAATAACAGCCTGGCAGCCCTGTCTGCGCCAGGGAGATTCATCACTGGGTTCAGTCACCCAGGCATGGCACGGCCTCCGCACAACGCAGGCATGGAATGAGAGGGATCCATGGGGAAGGACACCTGAGGTTACCTGGATCAGCAGGAAGCCATGTGGGGCACCACATGCTCTGCTGATGGGGTTGAGGATGTACCCCATGCCAAAGCCCACAGAACGAGGAGGGGAAGCTGGCAGCCAGATAGACAGCAGCTCCTCAAGTCCAGGCAGGACATGTCCTCCAAAAGAGGGGGATGCACAAAGCATCATGTATCTTTCAGTGAGAAATGGTGAGAGATAGGGCTGAGTCCCCAAGAGATGAAGGAGCCCTAGGAAACAGCTTATCTTTTTGGAGCAGGGTACCACAAGTTCAGCTCTTGACAATCAGCAGGTGGGATGCGCAGCCCCCAGGGTGGTGGGATCTCCCTGCCTCTAAGCCTTTAACCCTTTATGTCAGCAGCATTTGGCTGCCCAAAAGGTGGGACTGTGCCATAGACCAACTGCTGCAAAGTGCATCCTTAGGGCCCTGGGGCTGCAGGGCTGCAGGGCCTTGGGCACTGCCAGCTCTCTGGGATCAGGGCCTTCAGTTCTGGTGCCAGATGTTTGCAGCATGTGTAACTCCTCTTCCCTTCCCATGCCCTAGGAAACAACCCAGAGACCTGTCCTCCCCTGTTATCCTGCTTGTTACCCTTCACAAGAGGCCCAGCAAGCTTCAGTTCTCCTGGGGTCTTCTCCAGCTCCTCAGCTCACCCCTCGCCTATTGGGTCTCAGCCATCTCCCAGCCATGCTGTCCCACTCACTGACAGCAGCCCCTGGGCTAACAGACCCCATTGTTTCGGGTGTCCAGTCCTCCTCCAGCCCAAGCTACTTCTTTGCCCTCAAGAGCACAAATCCTGCTGTCCCCTTGATGCGAACTGACCATGCAAACATGACCAGGCAGCTCCTGCTCTGTGCCAGGCAGCCTCTCCCTGCTCCAGTACACATTCCCCTGCACTGGAAACTGCAACTGCTCCTTTTCAGTCTCCCAGCGTGTCCCAGAGGAAAACACTCTGTCCCTGAGGCCAACCTGGCTCCTGTGAACTGCACCAACTCACTGACTGCAGAGCAATTGCACTGATTTACACTAACCCTCAAAGGAAGGGAATGGGACTGTGTCCACCCGCTCCTGGGTGTCTCCTTGCCCCTCCTGCCCCTCTCCAGACCCACTTCCTGCTCCCTGTGCCCTTGATCTTTGCTTTAAAAGCCGCTCACTTCCAAGCTGCTCCCCTCTGATCTGTGCTTAAGCGGCTCCCATGAATTACTGCTGTCTCCACCCTGGCTGCCAGCCTCCAGCCAAGGTAAATCCCTCCTGCCCTCCCTCAGTCACCTGCCCCAGCCCCAGCTCCGGGGTCTGCTCAGTGTAAAGAGCAGCCCCCCTGTCCCGGGGGATTTGCAATCTCCCCATGGCCCTGGCGGATACTTGACAGAGCCTCTTCTCTCAGGCTTGTGTGTTTTGTTTAAGTGCTTCGAGATAAAGCCCTTTTATCACCCTCCTTTTCTCCAGATTAAAAAACTTCAGTTCCCTCAGCCATTTATCTTAAGATTTGTTCTTTAGATCCTTCACTAGTTTTGTTGCCCTCTTTGGACATGCTGCAGCACCTCTGTGTCTTTCTTGTAGTGAGGAGCCCAGAACAGAACACAGTATTCAAGGTGCAGCCTCACCAGTGCCGAGGACAGGAGGGACAATCATTTCCCTAGTCCTGCTGGCCATGCTAGTTCTGACAGAAACTAGGATGCCGTTGGCCTTCTTGTCCACCTGGCCACAAGCTGGCTTACTTTCAAATGACTGTTGACCAACTGCTCCAGGTCCTTTTCCGCTGAGTAGCTTTCCAGCCACTCGTCCCCAAACCTGTAGTGTTGCATGGAGTTGTTGTGACCCAAGTGCAGTATCTGGCACTTTGCCTTGTTGAATCTTCTTGAGCAACTGGCCTTGGCTGATTGATCCAGCCTGTCCAGATCTCTCTGTAGAGCCTTCTTACTCTCAAACAGATCAACACTACTGCCCAACTTCGTGTTATCTGTAAACATATTGAGGGTGCACTCCATGCCCTCATCCAGATCATTGATAAAGAAGGTAAACAGAGCTGGCCCAATACTGAGCTCTGGGAAATTCCGCTTCTGATTGGCCATCAACTAGTTATAACTCCATTCACCAGCATTTCTGGTGTCTGTCCATCCAACCTGTCTTTTACCCAGAAAACAGTACGCCTCTCCAGGCATGAGCAGCAGTTTTCTCCAGGAGAATGCTGCAGGATTCATTATCAAAGGCTTTACTAATATCTAGGTAAACAACATCCACAGCCTTTTCCTCATCCACTAAGCAGGTCTTCTTCTCATGGAAGGAGATCAAGTTAATTAAGCAGTACCTGCCTTTTTTAAACTGCCATTCATGCTGACTGGCCCTGATCACCTGGTTGTCCTGTACGTGCTGTGGGATGTCATTCAAGATGATTTGCTCCAATCCCTTCCCTGGCACTGAGGTCAGGCTGGCAGGCCTGTAGTTCCCTAAATCCTCCTTCTGGCCCTTCTTGTAGATGGGACCTCCCTGGTTAGCCAGGACAGCTGAAAAATGAAGGTGCGTCAGTGAGCACTTCTGCCAGCTCCCTCTGTACCTTTGGGTGGATCCCATCCAGCCCCATATATATACACACCACACAGAGCACTCTATTTCAATGTCTATCTAATCCTTGCTAAACTCATCCTGATATAATTTGCATCTTTAGAAGTTTATTACAGATGTAGCTGTTCAAGACACAGGAACTGCAAAAGTCAGCACATTTTAAACATATATTCTAATTTATTTATTTTGTATTGAGCACAGTGTCTAGTTCTTCCAAAGCTTTCTAAGGGACTTGGGTTGTTAAAATCTCTTACTTTTATGGGACATAGGCAGCCTGACTTCACAAAGAACTTTAAAAATTAAGCCAGTAAAGTTTATTTTACTCAGTAAATTCAAAGAACTGAGTAAAATGATATGCTGAAAAGGTCTTTATCTGAATTAAGATAACAGTGGTTTTAACCTCCTTATTCCTGTGCTGACCAAAACACTGAATGGACACCACTGAATTTGATGCAAGTATTGCAATTTGTGTTATATTGTGTAAACAGAAGGAAAACATGTATTTTTCACTGATGACAAACTCTAGTCCAACTTGAATAAGACAGAAGCCTGCTAGCCTTTTCATGACTATAGCATTAAAAATGCAATAGTTTCTTTTGTTCCTGGTAATGCAAATTAAATTATTCCTTGAACTCATACTTTAGAGGATTTATACTCTGATTATATTTATACTGGAAAAACATGCTAGACTGGTATAACTGCTGTATGATCAAGAAGCTTTGCTAAGGGGCTACAGTTCTGGAAAAAGAATGAAAACATATAGCACTTACCCAAGATAATGGAAGGAAAAATTCCGAAACTAAACCCCACCTCAGTATTGCCCAAAAAATTGTTTTTCTTACATTCTTATTCACGCGTTATAGTCATATTCTAACTGTAGTAATTGACATATTTTTGCTGTATGGATAAGCATCACCTTAAAACTCAGATTTATACTTAGTTAGGTCTACTTTAGTTACCTGAGAACACCCTGGATTATTTCACCACATGTAATGAAACATCACTACATGAATTTGAAATCTGGACAGAAATGTACCTGCTTCAGTAATTCCATTGACAAAGTAGATTCACCTACTCTACATGTGAATGGCATGGCTTTCCAGCTTTCCATGAAGTTTTCCAGCTTTGCAAGTGTTATCTTGTCTTTCTTCATCCAATTCAAACTGAATTTAAACAAAAAAATCATGTTATCTCACTGCTGCTTTCTTGCAATACATTTTGCCTTTTCTCTGGGAACAGTTTAAATCATTTAACCAAAAAGATACAATACCCAAGCTACACAGAGGAGTAGCAACAGAAAATAATGTTGAGAGAACCTGACAAATGACAAATGCTTTGGAGGTAGAAATCACTGCTTTAGATCAGATCCCTTCTTTGTATCACTGCAAAGTAGCTGGGTAGTTTTGATGTGTTTTTTTCACATTACAGACAATAATCCATTAATAACTTTATTTTTAGAAGCTAGGTTTTGTTAAACAGAAGTCAAGCATTCAAAAGGATTTACCAAGTCTAAAAAAGTTCAATATTATAGACATATGTTTTTCATAAAATATGAGTGCAAAAATGTTTTTCATACGAATTTTAAATAAGCCTACAAGGAACATATGTTCTAGAATATATTTACCCACCCTGCATTAAAAATAGAAGTACCTCTGTCTGAATACTTTCTGTGTAAAGAATCTATATTTACATAATTACATGACTCAGTTTTATTTTAAATTTATTTGGTTTATAACTTACTCAAAATATGCCATTAAAAAACAAACCTAAGACGTTAAAGGTTGCACCTGATCTTGAAAAATACAGCACATGTATGTGAGAAAATTATGTCGCTGTGATAAGGAATCTGATACTAGCTTGGAAATTACTTTAGTTGCATTATAAAATAAGTTCTCTTTCCACTCTAATTTTCTCAATGAATGTTGCATCCTCTTGCCATCCACCACTGGACATGCTAGCTGCCTTGTCAAATTGACCATCTTTCTGCTTTCCTAACCACCTGGGTTTCCTAACCCACTGTTCTAAGTTTCACTGTCTAAATGTAAAATAAGCAAGTTGACAATGTATCAAAATCCTCTTTCACACAAAAATAAATCCATCCTTAATTCTATGAAATCAAAATGACTATGAACACCAGGATGTACCAGTAGTTCAGGATGTACCAGTAGTTCAGCAATAAGGACATTCAAGGAGAACTGTCTGTGTTCTTCCATCAGTTCCTCCAGCTTATAGATGCATACACCTAAACCCCATTTTTTTTTCATCGTTACTGTTTCAAAGAAACCCTACATTTTCATACGCATAATAAAAATGGTAGAAAAAAATTGTCTTTTAAGTTGGGCTTCATTAAAGATCTGTTGTCTTTTGAATTGCATTGTTGAATTTTGTGCATGTTCTCATTCATGCTTTTTTAAACTTTTATTAAGTGTTTTTCCTGAAGATTTTGTTTAATTTCAGAATGAATGAAAGTTAAATATTCTTTTTATGTAAGTATCCATTAACTTTTTCCCTACAATAAGGAAAGGTAATAGAAAAGTACTAGCTGAGGCCTGATTTCGATAGTTACCCTGGTTTTGTCCTGCCATGGTTCCGTTTACTTTAGTAAAGTTACATGTAATTTACATCACTGTAATGGAATTATTCTTGAGCAGTCCTTTCCCAAATCTGGTGTAAGGCAACTGAGCGGAGAGTTGAAAGCCTAGTGTAGTAGGAAGCATGCATTCTTCCATTGTGACATTTTAGAAATGTTTTTCAAAGCAAGTGAAAAAGGGAAAATATCTTTGGCAGAAACAGTCTTCCACTTACAACTTATGTTCTGTTACAGAAGTCTGAAGTGTCAGGGAGCTGTAATGTATACGCTATTTACCCAGCTGGTTTTCCATTGGGTACTTACATTGGCAGCCTCAGCAGCAGTAATGAGTCTTACTACCTGTAGCAGTCATGGATGAAAATGCTGCTGTCATCATCTTCATTAACTTGGGAACCTGTCATGAGACATATGTTATTTTGAAGAAGATTAAATACCTACTGTTCTACTCATGCCAGTGTATGAGAAACCTTGATATTTACCTTATGTGTGTTTTAAAAACTAGTACAACCTAAAAATAGCTTTGACAGATGTAAAATTCAAGTTGAAATCCATTAATACATTCCAATTAAAAATATAAAAGTAAATTATTAAAATTTCTTAACTTTGTGTTTTCTTTAATAACAGTTTTTTCAATAGATTTGTTTTCATGCAAGCAGATTTTGTGACTCAGTAGAAGTGGTCTCATTCTGTACCCCCATGTTTAAAACTCCTGCAAGTTGGTAAGACTATAAAATATAGCCAGAGTGTTCTTATTTGTTTATATAGGTATGAACTGCTGTTACATTAAGGAAAGCTATAATGGACTGGAAGAGAAGAGGCAATAGAGCTTTTTTTCTAATTGCTTCCAGATGTTTCCGCTTTCAGCTTAAAGTAACAAACAAGTTACTTATCAGCCTTTTGAAAGCATTATTCCAGTATCCTGAAAAGAAAAATAAAATCTGGTATTCCTACGAAGAGAGAAAAAAAAAAAAAGACAAAAGAAGTGTCCAAAACAACATTCACTTTCTCTTTGTCTTCATATACCATCTGATTCCAGCTAGTCTGATCCTTTGAAATTCTATGATTCTATTTGAAAGACTGCTCAAATTTAACTGCTTGAATTGGAGACTATTTCCTGTGGAATACTTGGATAATGAAAATGAAATCAATATGAATTTTGGTGAGAAGACAGACTTTTGCTCAAAAATTAGGACATAGGTTTCATATAGAAACATGCATTTCAGTTATAGGGGTTTTTTTATGCTCATTCCTTCTTTTGGGGAGCTTTTTTTTTTTTTTTTACATTTTCCTCTCTTTATATGTTAAAATTAATAATAGTAATAAATTATACATTGGTAATTAGGGAC
>JANHGB010046846.1:0-14572 GCA_026283785.1 Coracopsis vasa
GAGGATGGAGCCAGGAGGGGGCTGGGCTCTGCTCCCAAGGAACAAGGGATGGGACAAGAGGAAATGGCCTCAAGCTGTGCCAGGGGAGCTTTAGACTGGAGATTAGGGACAATTTTTTCACCAGAAGGATTATCAAGCACTGGAACAGGCTGCCCAGGGCAGTGCTGGAGTCACTGTCCCTGAAAGTGTTTAAAAGATGTATAGATGTGGCACTTAGGGACATGGTTTAGTGGTGGCTTTGGCCGTGCAAAGTTAATGGTTGAACTCGATGATCCTAAAGGTCTTTTCCCGCCTGAGTCTGTGATTAAAGATCTTCAGCTCTCACATGAAAATGAGGCCTAAATCCCAAAGGGTGGCCGTTCATAGAACAATCTATGGAGGATGGTCTGGTCTAAAAGCAGAGTCTGAGCAGGTCCAATTAGATGAGGTTACTCAAGGCCATGAGCAGTTCAGTTTTGAACACCTCTGGAGATGGGAATTCTGCATCTTTCTGAGTGCCAGCTCCATTGTGATTTTTTTTAACTTGTGTTTGGATGGAATGTTCATCATTCCAGTTTGTTGTAGGCAGCTCTCCTAGTACCCTGATGCTTCTGTTTATCAGTGTTTTGACATTGGAAGCTCAGTGCCAGTGTCCTTGCCCCTAGCAACCATCTAATGCCCTCTGTTCTTCTAAGCCATGATGGGCTTGCTCAGTGATAAATTGTCTTTAGAGTCCAATGGCTTGTCATTATCCTGTTCCTGTGGCAGCAGCGACAGCTTTGTCTCTCACAGAAGTCACTGCTCTGACAGTGGAAACTTCCCAGGTTCACTCTGTCCTCCATGGCTCTTGAGAAAAATGAACAAGGTCTCACTGATGCATTCTATGGAGTTAAGAGCACGCAGGACCATTTTTTTGTGGGTGCAGGCATTTCCTCTCCAATTTTAGGCTGGATGTCTCAAATTCCTGTTATGTAGCACTTGCTGTACTTTGTCTGTTCTATCACTTCAGGGGTTTTGTATCATGAATTCTTTGTGTCTTGAGCAATGTATTTAATGATCTAACAACCAATTTCATGACTTTGTTCTTTGTTTTAGCCCTCTGAGGCCATCAGCAGGTTTGCTCCCTGCTTCCACTCCTGAGTCTGTGTCTCACTTCCAGAGCCTTTTTCCTTGGTCTATGGCTGTTGTGAATTATTGCCGCTGGCAGTTGTTCCTAAAGAAGCCTTGGTGTCCAGTGCTGAGCCCTTAGTCGTGCCAGTGGCATTCTCAGCCCCACACTTTCTACATCAGCTTTCTGTCACATTTACATGATTTAGTATTTTCTGGATCAGAGCCTTACGCAGCAGCCTCCTGTGTGTCAGGTAAAGCTGTATCTGGTGGATTTAGTTCTCTCTGGACAATGAATGTTATACAAAATGGAACAGGTCCAACAGATAACACTGAAGGACATAGGGCAATCGCCAGCCTTGGGGCTTGTACATTTGATGGGGATTCAGGAGACTTGCACTTCACACTTGCTCTGGAGTAGAAGTTCCAAGGAATTGCATCTCTAATTCTCTGCCGCCATCTATTTTTAATGTAAATTCTTTGAGTTTGACATCCTGTACTCCAGCCAGAACTTACAGGTGTAGTTCCGAGATCTGTGGGATCCTGAGGGAAGTGGGCTTACTGAGGGAAGCTGGTGTCATGATGGTCTTGCCTGGGCTTGAGTTCTGGAAGCTTCCTGTGGGGGAGCAGCAGGCAAGGGGAGGAAGGGGATGTCTGGCGGGTCTATGTGTGCAAGCCGCGGAGGGCCGAGGGGCTTTCTCCACGGCAGGGAGCTGCCTGGGGGCGCTGCCAGCTCCGGGAACGCGGTTCTGTGCGGGGAAAGGCGCCGGTCTCACGCGGAAATCCCGGTCTCTTCATTTTCTCTCCCGGACTCTCCCCCGACGATCCTCCCTGGCATTGCCCCTCTCCAGACGCCTGCAGCCCCTCGGCCTGCTCACCTGGCAGGCAGGGAGACCCGCTTTGTAAGTGCTGCTGGTGTGCAGTGTGCGCTGCTGCTCCGTGCTGCTCCCACCAGGCACCGCTGCCCGTCGCCCTTCCTGGCGCCGCGTTCCCCGCTCCCGGGCTTGGTGCTCGCTGCAGGGAGCAGCACCCGGGTGGCCGCTGGGGCTGGAGGGGCTGTTCCCTGCTGGCCACGGCTGAGATGGCATCTCTGAACGCTTCTGGCAGCGTGGAGGCTTCCTGGTGGCTTTGCTCAAGCTCAGTAGCAAGTGGAGAGGGCAGGGTATGCAAACAAGAGCTGGAGCAGGGAAGGGGAAGGTGGAGGTCAGTGCTTGAAGATGTGCAGAGAGCTGTTGTGCCTTCTCACATAGCAGACGAAGCTCTTGTGGGTGGGCTCTGGACTGCTCCCTACTTGAGGGATGTATGGTGGGGGTTAGTGTGAAGCTTCGGGGCTTTTGCCTCTATGGGGCAGGGAAAGAGTTGGGAGTTTTGTATTTCTGCTTGTATGGAGCAGGGTAAACTAAAAGGTTTCCTGTGTGGACTCCAAATTTACACCAGTATTTCTGTTTCCAGGCTTCCATTAGCTTCACTACATCGCAGGATGACAGTAAATCTGTAAGTACATCTAACATGTGACCTTCTTACAGTGTCCCTGTGCATTGTCCAGCACATCGAGCTTGTCTCTTCCTTCTGTGTGTGCTTAATTCCAGCCCTGCAAGTCTTCACTGTTGGCTCCTATTCTGTCTTCTTCAGTTCTCTGCTATACCTCAAGTTTGCACAAATGCACCACATCTTAAATACCATAAACTTGAAAACTTGATGTGACTGTTTTTGCAGCTTTTATTGCTGTTTACCCTTGCAGCTTTCACTCATGTTTTTTCCTGGTTTAGTCAATTCCTGCTTTTATTCTCTTTAGTACTGGCTGTTTTCCTCACTTCCACACGGCATCCAACAGTGATGACATCTAGGTCAAAGCTCAGACTCTTGTCTCTGCTCTTATGTCTGCATTTCCAACTGCAGCCCTACATGGGCCTCAGTTCATTTTCCTCCCCAGCTTTTGCCAATACCCATTCCTGGCTGATGTTTCCCTACTGCATCTTCCATTCATGACACTTAGATCCTGCAGGCTTTGACATATGCGTGCTGTACCCCTCTGACCCTTGTAGCTGCTACTTGTATGGCAGATTCTTCCTTGTGTCCTGGCCTTCTCTATGACCCACTGGTCCTGTGGTGACCCTGACTTGTCTGAACCTCTTTGCCTGTCCAGTGTACTTGCACCAGAGCCATTGGTTGGTGTTTGCTTCAGTAGCTCTCCCTCTTGAGCTCAGGTGCATGGATTTGTCTTATTCACTTGCATGGCAGAGACATCTTGCTGCCCTAACTGCTCATTTCTCTCTCCCTCATCCTCTCCCTCTCTCTCCTGCCCTCCTCCTCTGGCTCTGCCCTGCTGTGGGCACTGACACGAGCAGACCAAGCCAGGCGTCATTCAGCCTCTTTCCCGAGTGCGACAAAATGCTGCCTCACATAATTTGGAGGACGGGGACAGCCCCAATCCCTTCCAGCAACCTGAGCTGTGCTTCAGTATCCAGAACTCTGTAAGTGGCCTGAGTTCCTCCTTGCTGAGTGGTGTCTATCTGCCCCGGGTTACTAAAGTGCCACTTCTCCTGGTGGGTAGGTGACTTGGTCATTTAAAGATGGTCCTGTTTATCCATCACTCTGGATGCCCTGGGTAAGAGCTTGTCACAAGTAGAATGTCTTGGCTGCCCCATCCCTGGCAGTGTTCAAGGATGGGGCTTTCAGCAGCCTAGTCTCTAGTGGAGGGTGTCCCTGCCTGTGACAGGGGTTGGAACTGGATGAGCTTTAAGGTCATTTCCAACCCAAACCATTCCATGGTTCTATGATTCTATGCTTTTTCTAACAAGGATGTCACCAGTCTGTGTCTTCACTTACCTGTTAAGTAAGTTAGCAAACTGTAGCAAACAAGTTGAAACTGTATCGTGGCTGAAATCCCCAGAGCAGATACAGTCTTAGATCATTATTTATGAGGTGTTGCCTTTCTGCTGAGGCATAAATCTTTCAGAACCTTTGTCTATCATGTCTTGCATCTCAGAGCAGGAGCTGAGACCAGCTTGCTGATTGTAAGTTTTATGATTTGCAAAATGATTGGTTTTGAAAGATTCATATTCCCTGGGCTGTATGTTGATGGGTAAAAGTTTCGGGTATTTTGGTCTTTGTCACGACAGAAGACTGTATACCTGCAGTACAGCCCTTCTGTTTTCATGTAAGCTTGTATGACATGAGACCAAATCAGAGACCTGATTTGCAGACAAACAGCTATATACATCCATGTAATGGGCCAGGATTCACATGTTTACAATCTCTTCTGATCTTGATGTGCTGTTCTTTAGCCTATGCAGAATGGAACATTATCAAACAACATAATTTTGCCTCAGTTCAGGACAAAGAAAAATCACAAACACCTGAAACTGAGTTAGTGCAGCCAAAGGGATTGAAGAAATGAAGCAACTAAAGGGGGTTTCCTTTCTAGTAGAAAGGAAGGTGGTGGTGTCATTTCCTCCCTACTTCCATTTGTCTCTGTGGTGCTTTGAGCAGGTCATCCCAACTCTTCCTCACTGAATGTGAGAGGAGAGATCACAGGGAACATAAGAGAGGAAAAGCCCAGTAAAGACAAGCAACAGAAGGGTCCTCTTGGACCATATTAGATGTTTCTAAGTGGAATTCTGTGAAGGGAAAATTTGAGATCAAAAGCAGATCTTCTCCAGATTAGAGATCCCTGAGTGAGCTGCCACTTATTCCACCAGGCACATGCTAGTTGAATTGGGTGGAAATCCTCAAGGACTGTGACAGCAATGTGGCCTCTTGACCAAGAGATCAGTCACAGCATTCTGGTCAGGTCAGTGAGGATCTGTACCACCAAAAGTATCATTTCTCCACCACCCAAGAAGTAAATCAGGGCTGTGATACATGTGCTGCTGTACATAGCATGTATATAATATGCTGCTCGTGTACTCCACTCTCCAGGCTATGCAGGCCGAGGATTGTGCTGTGTTTCCCCTGTTTGTTTTTTTATAATACCCGTGGTTATCCTTACCTTCTGTCTTTGTCCTTGTAGCAGAAGCCACCTTCACCACCCTCTCCAGACGAAATCCCCTTCAATGTCAAGCAAGCATACAAGACCTTTGCAGCAGTGCCCTTGTCACACCCTCTGCTCGAGACACAGGTAACTAGTGCTGCCTGGGGCTGTTAAACCAGCAGTGGTACAAGCTGTTTGTATGGTGTTTGTACACCAGCAGCGGTACGAACTGTTTGTACGGTGTTTGTACACCAGCAGTGGTACAAAAACGTGCATGAATGCTGGAGGTAAGCAAGGGACGTGTGAGAACAGGAAGGAGGTAGTGATGTGGTTCCTCTCTTGAAGGAGGGACATGTGGAGGGCCCCTTGGGAGTTGGAGTCTGTTCCTCTTGTGGATGGTCACCCTGCAGAGTCCTGTCCATAAACATATCAAGTCCTGAAAGCTCACTGAACTTTGTGTTGCTGTTATTCTCCCTGGACACTGGGATGCTATAGAGTAACTGTGCTGTTCTGAGAAAAAGAAACTCTCTGAACTTCCAGAGTCCAGGGCCAGGCTAAACCTATTCTGAGGAATTTTTCTTTAGATTTTAACTTAATTGGAACTGTTCCTTCTCCCCTTCATGTATTTGAATCATGGAACCATTCAGAATAGACAAGGCATCTGGAGGTCATCTGCTTTGGTCCCCTGGGCAAAACAGGGCAAAAGGCCCAATCCGCTGGAGCCTTGAATTTCCAAGAATGGAGATTCTGAGGCCGCTGTGGACAGCCTCTTCCAGTGTGTGACCATCTCTGCTGTGAAGAGGGTTCTATGTTTTATCGGAATTTTTTACCACAATCTATGTCTCTCCTCCTTTTCCTGGGCATCTCAGAGGGTTCTTGTCCCCATTCAGTGGAGTGGGAGGTACCATTTCTTCTGGTAAATACAGATTTTTTTCTTACCTGAAGATGTTTTCACTTCTTAGAAGTACATTTTTGATAGTTGCATCTTTCATTTAAAGTCTAAGCCTCCTCCATCTCAAGCTGAGCTCTCTACTCCCGTTCTTCTTCTGTTCCTCCAGGTTTTTCATTTTTTGCTCTTTTAAAAGTTGTTGCCACTTGTTTCACAGAATCCCAGACTGGTTTGTGTTGGAAGGACCTTAAAGTCATCCAGTTCCAACCCCCTGCCACAGGCAGGGACATCTTCCATTAGAGCAGGTTGCTCCAAGACCTGTCCAACCTGGTCTTGAACACTGCCAGGGATGGGGCAGCCACAGCTTCTCTGGACACCCTGTGCCAGCACCTCAGCACCCTCACAGGGGAAAACTTCTGCCTAAGAGCTCATCTCTATCTTTCCTCCCTGAGTTTAAAACCACCCTGTTCAGCCCTTTATTTAATGTAAATCCTTATAACTCAAAATTGGCCATGTCTTGTGTTAATTCTGGGGCTGTTTTGTGAAGCAGTCCGTCATGTCTGGACTGCTTCTGTTCACGTGGCATTGGTGACACTTGGCTGGAGGGCAGGAGTGGTGATAGGAAACTTTCTGTTTAGAACATGCCCCTTTCTCTGTGTCCTTAGGAACTGCCTGGTCAGACCAGCTCAGAGAATCCCAAAGCTGCCCTGGAGGTGAGTTGTGGTGACTGAAGCTGGCGGGAGGATGGGGTCTTGCAGAGGATTCAGGCTTTTGGGACCGTGACTGCAGGGACAGGATGACAGCATGTGTACATGCTGTCGGGGAAGGCTGGGGAGGAGGAAGAGGAGGTTGTGGAGGACATGGCAGGGGCCGGGCACACACTAGGGGTGGTGGGGGTGGTTTGGCTCGGTCACTGTGGCAGTGCTGGTGTGGCTCTCATAGGTGACCACACAGAGCCCCAGTGGCCTGCCCAGCCCTGAGCAGAGGTCCTTCCGCGAGAGGCAGAAGTACTTTGAAATTGAGGTGAAGCAGCAGCAGATGGACAAACCTCCCAAGCGTGTCTCCTTGGTGGGAGAGGATGACCTGAAGAAAATGAAAGAAGAGGAAGGTATGTTGGAATGTGCAGGGACATTTGGCCTGTTCAGTGAATCATTTCTCTGTGGGAGACATGAGAGAGCACCCACACCAGAAATCCAGCACTTCCAAAAGCTGGATATAAAGTTGTTATTCATAAGGCCTGGTACTAGCTTGAAGTAAGTGGATGTGAAGGAGTTTTTGGATGCTGCACTGTTGCTGTGAGAACTGGTGCAAGTGCTGTGGTTTGGGAGCTTCCTCTCTTTAGTAAAAACCTCAATAACATTTTTAAAAGCTACTACAAATGATGATTCTTTGTAAGCTGCTGGGGCTGATGTGCAGCAACAGGGGCTGCCCATGGCACCCTTCCATAGTATCTGACAGCAGAGCTTTTATTGCTCAGTGTGCTGCTCTGATTTTGCACAGGGCTTGCAACAGGAGGGAAAATTACTGCTGTAGTTTTTGATGTACTTTCATCCTGCTTGAGAGTTGTTTTAAAAGGTGATGAAGAACGATGTTAAGTGGAAAAAAAGGCTTTTGCTGAAATCCTGGTATATTCAGTAGGAAAATGCAGATGGAATTTGGCTTCTGGGTTTGAGACTTCTGACTCTGTTGCTTGCAAAGATTATTGTAGAATTTCTTTTGTAAATTGTTGGGTTCTCTGTTGTCATCCTCTGGACACATTCAAGAACCTTCACATCCTTCATAAATGGTGGGGCCCGGAACTGCACCCACTGTTCCAGGTGAGGCTGCAGCAACACTGAATACAGCAGGACAAGCCCCTGTTTTGACCATGTGGCTCTGCTGTGGTGGATGCACCCCAGGATGTGTTTTGCCCTCTTGGTGCCAGCACACACTGCTGGCTCTGCTGACCCTGCTGCCAACCAGCACCCCAGGTCCCTTCCTGCAGGGTTGCTCTCCAGCCACTTCTCTCCCTGTTTAGACTTGAGCCTGGCATTACTGTCCAAGGTGTGGAACCCAGCACTTGCGCTTGTTAAATTTCATACTGTTGATGATGGCCAAATGTTCCAATCTATCTAGATCACTCCACAAGGCCTCATGTCCCTTGAGAGAGTCAGCAGCACCTCCCAATTTAGTATCATCAGCAAACTTGCTAATGGTGCATTCAACTCCTGCATCCAGATCTTTCATAAAAATACTGAACGGATCTGACCCCCGAATTGAGCCCTGAAGACCACCACTGGGGACTGGTTACCTGCAGAATACCTGCTGCAGAGAGCACACAACTTCCGGTTTGAGGATGCATGCAGTCAGCATGATGAACTGCTGAAATCTGTTCTGCAGGGCATTCAGGAATGGAAGTTTAGTGAATAAGGAAGGAGGGACTGAGGGAATGGTGTAGAGTTTGTTGCGTCTGAAGCATTAGTGGAGTGGAGGAGAAACAAGGGCATCCAAGGCTAGGGTATGGACTTAAAACATCAAAAACTTGCAAGGATGATGAGCGTAAGGACCTGCCCAAAAGGTTGCATCCTTATGTGGGGGCTCAGGGAATGCTTTGTGGTGCAAGATGAGTCTGTCTTATTTTGGCAGCTCGAAAACTGCAGCAGAAACGTACCCTTCTGTTGGAGGAAGAAGCAGAAGAGGACGAGATGGTGAAACAGGTGCCTAAGATGAGCATGCAGTCCAGTGTCATCATTGAAGGAGTTGAGTACAAGATTGAGAAGCTAAATGGAAGGAACATCCAGGCTCCAGCAGCTCGGTAAGACACAGCTGGTAGCTCAGAACCACCCTCGTGTCAGGGGTGTCCCAGTAGCAGTGATATTCAGGGAAGAAGGCTGGGCACAGAAACAGGCAGGCTTTTCCAGCTCGTGCTTTTCAGCAGAACAGCTTCTTCAGCTGTGAACTGGAGTATGTAGAGACATGGATTTTCAGCGGTAGCTCATGTAAGATAAGCTCTGATTCTGAACCTGGGTTTGTGATTTTTTAGGCTTTTGTTTCCCAGTTCTCCCGGACTTGTCCTCCAGGGTGCCCTGATGGGTGTTTTTCTAATTCTTGGGCATAGAACTGGGGAATGAGAAAAGGCTTCTCATAAGACTTCAGACAGAAATAAGGATGCACTAGGATAAAGCTGAAGCTGTCTTTTTCTGACTCTCCCTTCTGACTCTTTGCTACAGACATTCTTCTCTTCACTAACACTTCTACTGCCAGTCTTGCAGTGGCTGGCATTTTGAATCTTACTTCTTTCCATTGTTTCTGTCCAGTCTGTGTTGAGGAACTTCTCACATGAGGAGTGCTCTGAGACCTTCCACTTCCTGTGCTGACAGGGAAGGACAGCAGCCAAATGCAAACCGGCTTCTTGATTTGATGTGAAGGCCTACTTACCCCTACTGTTTTCCCAGTGAAGTGTGGGAAGTTAGAGGACAGTAAGGCCAGATCCATTAGATGACTTCCCATTGTTTCTTATCTGTGCTTGAGCAAAGGGCAGGCAGTGAATTGACTGAATTTCTTGAAATGTTTTTTTTTTTTTTTGTCATGCCAGAGCAAAAACTGAAATTTAACCAAAATGAACTCGAGCAGTAAAAATAAGGGCTCAGAGTCATGGTGGACTTTCCCATTGCCAAGTGAGCCACAGTAACTGTAGGCATGTTCCTAACCTGTGGAAAGTGGGCCTGGGTGACCTCTTTCATTTCAGACCAGACTGAGGAGTGTCTGCATGTGCACAGCCTAAGAATGCAAATGGCAGCTCCAGCTCAGCTGGTCCGAAGCTTGCAGGAATTTGGTTATGAGCACAAAGCCTCAGTGTGTGAAGCAGTTGTATAGAGTGGCTACACTGAGAATCCCTGTTCTGAGATCACTCAGGATTCATCCCTAGCCCAGCTGTGCATTCACTTACAGCCCAGGAGGGATGTTCTTTGTTAGCATTCAGGCATCCTGACACCAGCAAAGAGCTGGAAGCAGCCAGACTGCCCATCACAAATGGCACCTGGAAAGAGACAGGCTAGAGCTGTGCAAGAACTTGCCAGCAAACAGTATTGATGCATTACATTTGAAGAGTATGTGTGTTGGTGGATGGTTGGCCTCCAGATGAGGAAAAGAAGTTCTCATGATGAGTTAGAGTGTCAACATTGATGAAATCAACAAGGAAATGCTTGCAGCAATGGGGCAGGAGCTGTTGAGCAAAATCATTAAGGGTTACATCTTCAAAATGAACTGGCTTTCCGGGGCTTGGATCTATTCCAAACCTTTCTTGGGTCTTAGCCTGTGGTACTGTGAGTTGATGTGCTTGTTTTGCTCTAGGCCCTCTGAGGTCAATGAGAACAACAGTTCACAGAGGAATTCACTGGAAGAGGGAATCAAGCCTGAACAGAGAACCAACTCTATGTCTGGGTAAGTGGATCATCAACATCCTTTGCCAAGGAGCTGCCAAATAATGGAGCAGATGGCTTCTCCTTTTAGCAGACCCAGGGTGTAAAAGGAAGAATTTTGTGGAGAAAGGGAAACTGTGATCAGAACCAGCTTGTTACAAGAGACTCACCTCTGCTATATGTACTTCCGTCTCCCACGGTGATGTCCTAGGATGTGGTACTAAACAGTTGCTTGGGTGTGTCAGTCATCACCTCTTATCTTGAAAACCGGCAGATGAGAGCTGTGGTGGCCCAGGCCAGCCTGCCTCTCACTGTTTCTCTCTCTGCCTAGGTTGAGTCCGTTATACCTTGGAGCAGGGGATCCGGTGGCACCGGTGAGGACAGCCAAAGCCGAGCGACGGCACCAGGAACGGTTGCGAATGCAGAGTCCTGAGCTTCTGAGTGGTCAAGAGAAGGAGCTTTCTCCAGCAGAACGTCGTGCTCTGGAGGCAGAGAAACGAGCCATGTGGAGAGCAGCACGGTGAGACAGAACTTCACTGTTCTCTTCACTGCACTGCATCAGGGAAAGGGGACCTGCTGCATGCCTTTTGGATTACATGATATTAAACCAAGGACTAAGCAAGCCTTCCTAAGGCAAGTGTTAGGGGAGGTTATACAGGATCTGGTCAAACAGCGCGAAGCATCCGTTGCTTGGCTAAGCAGCTTCTGACAGCTACCTGAGTGAGATGCCTCTTAGAGCTTTCACAATCGTGAAGACAGTGGAGTGTTATAAAAAACATAAACACCTTCATGTGATGGTGACTGTGTTTCTTCCCTCTCAGCACACAACTTCCCATTTCCTTTGTAACATGTAAAAGATGATATTTATTGAAGCTGCAAGGTGACATACTCAAAATGGGAAATGAAAAGAGCATTTCACATATCCTGTGCTGCTAAACTGGAAGACTTGCTGAAGCCGAGAAATTAGCAAGTGAGAGCATTCTTATCCACACAAACTGTTTCATCAGCTGTGAAAGAGGGATTTAAAGTTGTTTTGGAAGAAAGAGAACTTCCTAGCTCAGAACTTAAGACTTGAAGCTAGTCCAGGCACTTACTATGTCATGTAATTCCTCTCAAAAATTAGTCAAGCTGCTCCTATAACTAATTACAGTTTTATTCCCATAATGTTCCTGTAGGGACATTCCAGAGACAATCTGAAACAGTCTTTTAGGGTTTGAATGTGAGCTTTTAGATGAACAGGGCTGTTAGTGGCTCATCCTTGCCAGCCTCATAGCTAAGACACTGGAGGGATTACAGTGATACCACTTGGCAATTCCAGTGTTTATGCTTAGACATGGATGATAATGGTCTTGTCATCTTGTGGGAAAGCTCTGAGGATGCAGGAATATCTAGTGGAGTCCTCAATGAGAGCTTGCTGATTATCTAGGCTTTGAGGGTACAGAGCTTCTCCTTGTTACTTGATCATGTAACAGATCTGCTTATGGTTTATTTAGAGTTGGACTAATGTCCCTTGTACCAGGGCTTTTGCCCTTTAAGCAAAATTTCCTTGGCGTGTCCAGCTTTTTGCCTTGGATGAGTCTGTCTCAGCTGGAAGTTTGTTTCTGAAACACGTCCTTAGTTTCATTGCACTGCCCTGTAATACCAGAGAGCTGAACAGGTCACTGGAAAGCCTTTTTGTTCTATGGAACTTTGTTTTGGAAGAGATTGGTTTCTGTCATCTTGTAGCATGTTTGTTAGACCTTTGAAGCTGGCACTGCTTTGAACAGCTTCTGGTTCAGATGACCTCCAGAGGTCCCTTCCAACCTGATTTACTCTGTGAGTCTATAGTTAGTAATCTCTCCTTCCCTGCTCCGCACTGACGGGGATGGCTGCAGATGAGTCGGGATGGCTGCAGATGAGTCAGGATGTCAGCAGAGTGTGCTCTGCCAGGATTGTTTCCACCCTGTGCTATTGTTTCATGCTTCAAACTGTGGGACTCTGTCTGCTGCTCTGATTCACTCAGTGTTCTGCTGTAGTTGGCATCTCATGCCTGTTCTGGTTGACGCTGTTTCTGTGGTTTCTGTGTCACAACTTCTCAGGCAGCATTATTTGCAAATGGAAGCTCTCTATTGTCACATTAATCCGGGAAGCCATTTACAAAAATACAAGTGGAAGAGAATTTGCAAACAATGCCTTCCAAGACAGACCCAATGCCCTTGTGTTACAGGGCTAGAAGCTGCACAAGGGCTGTAGAGCCAAAGTGTACTAAGAAACCATAGCTCAGAAGAGACTGGATGGAACCGAGATGACCCAAATTCTTGCTTAACTGTCCTTCTGTATCCCTATGTCCTAACACAGTGCAGGTGCACGGAGAGGAGTATACTGGCACTTCTCTGCCTCACAGGAAGGCTGTAAGCATTGCACACATCAAAAACTGACTGTCAGTATGATGCTGTGTGAGCACCACAGTGCTGTCAGGAGTAGACATCTTGCAGTTGCTGCTCAGTCTTTCACCTAAGAAAGAAAAAGCTCCACTGTTTGTATTTGATCCAACAAAGCAGAAGCTGTCTGTTGGGCCCTTCCTCTTGAAAACCAACACTACTGGTGGAAGAGGTGGTACAGACTGATTTGTCACCCCTGCCCAATTAGACACGTAGGGGTTTCTCTCCCTCATGCCTCCACTTTTCATGTGTATTTCCTCATATGATGGGGCAGGCTTTATGAGGTGGTGGCAGCTCTGATTCCTCCTGCCTAAGGATTAATATATCCAAGGCACACTTTTTTGTTTCAGATGGGTGTAGAAAGGAGAAACATGACATTGCCTGCGCAAACCTTGAAAGCCAAGCCATGCCGAGGACATGACTCGTGTCACAGGACGTGCACCACTTGCCTCAGAGCTCTCTGTTCTTCCATGAACTTCTTGCTGTTGCCAGCAGATAAATCTGACAAATGCGGGGGAGGGGACAGGAGTTTTAGGTGATCCTGGATCGTTACTGAACATCTGAGTCTGGATTAGCTGAGGTCTTGCTGACATTGCTTAGGGCAGAGTAAACATTCTGCATTACACTGTAGAAGGGTTAGTTAATGTTGAGCATAGTGGGTTCATCTGTTGTGAGCAGGAAAGAGATCCCTGCATTCCAAACCTTCAGTCTCTTCTCTTCTGAGCTTATTTTATTCATGGCAAATGAACTGGTGAAGGAAGAGCCTTTTAGAGGTAAGAGAACATGACAAGGAGAAGCTACTTGCAGCCATCTTGCTTGTCAGTTACCAGATCCAGTGTTACTGGTTTTAAGTTCTGCAGACCAGGTCCTCAGCTGCACTTTGCTTCTGATACCAAGGTGTAGCTTTTTATTCTTTATTATTATTTATTTATTATTATTTAGGGGTTGGAACTGGATGATCTTTAAGGTCCCTTCCAACCCAAACCATTCTATGATTCTGTGATTCAGTTGTTGGAGAAGTGCCTGGCTGATTCCTTGGGTAGGGATAAGGCTTGGCTTATTTTGGCATTGGCAGGAATAAGTCAGTCACCATAATGTGCTTCTTTTTGTAAGACAAGGGTGGACTGTCCCCTGCTACCACACATCTCCCAGGGTGATCTGGTGGTCTTAGGATCCCTCTTCTGTAACTGTAACACAGTGATGTGATGGCAGCCAGGGCTCAGGTCTTATTTCCAGAGGCCCCCAAGCAGCACCACATGTGTGCTGTGGGAGGGAGGACTGTACTGCCCTGCACATGATGCTGCAGCCTCACTAACCTGAATGTTCTTTAAGTGCATGCCTCTGATTTTATTACTTTCTTTCTAATCTTCTATCTTCTGCTTCTTTCCAGTTCTCTGGTCTGTGTGCTGTCACTCCTGACCACATCAGTTTGCACCTTCTTGGGCTTTCCTTTTTCTCCCTGTGTCATCAGTGCTCTGCCAGGACATGTGTTCCCCCACCCCAGCACATCCCCCTGTGCTCTGCTGGGACAAACACACTGGGACCCCAGCTATATGAGTGTTCTGGGCACACACAGCTGCTGACATTCGTGCCGTAGGAAGAGTGTGATTGAGAAGGTACAGGCACATATACAGAAACCACCCATGTGCTGGGCTGCATCACCACAGCGTGAGCAGCAGGTCAGGGAGGGGATTCTCCCCGCCAGCTGTGTGAAGGGAAGACCTTAGAGCAGCTCCAGTGCCTAAAGGGGCTACAGGAAACCTGGAGAGGGGCTTGGGACAAGGGCCTGTAGGGACAGGCCAAG
>JANHGB010046847.1:0-36946 GCA_026283785.1 Coracopsis vasa
CTGGGAGCAGAGGCCAAACACACCTTTCTGCTCAGTGTGCAGCAGACTGCCCGGGAGTGGACCCGGCAGAAGTTGCAGGGAAAGATCCTTTCCAGCTAACATTTCTGGGACTCTGCCACAATGTTATCAGTTTATTAGCTTTCAGTCTTCCACCCTCATCGCTTAGTAAAATGAAGACCTCACAGCCTCTCCCAAAACTGGTAACCTCTCAGTCTGCCTGTGGTACTGGTTCATAGTTTATACATTTGGATGGTGCATTCAAACATAAAATTTACGAAGCTGTTTCTGTCATCCTGATTCTGAACTTCTCAGGTTCTCAGCAAGCAATGCTACATTTTTATCACATTTTCATTTGTGTGGGTGATTTTTTTCTGGTGTGAAAATCTCTGTTTATTGATTTTTCCTGGAATTCAAATTGTCCTACATCTCTGCTATATTCTGTGAACCTAAAGATGCACATTCTGAAAACTCCACATGGTATCTATAGAATATCTGCCTAGTTGTCTGGAGTATAAAAGACCAGTGTTCTCGACTTTAAAGACTGTGGAATCACATATATTTTTAAAAGTAGTAATATCATTCAGTGTTGTGTTCCTCATTCTGGCATATCTTTTTCTTGAAAGTCCTATAGTAGAAGGAATATAGTCGCATTTGAAATTTCTGCATGCCTTGTACAGCTTCTGCAACAGCTTGTGTCTATAATATCTGAGTAATTTCTGTTTGAATATGAAAGGAGCATTACATGCTTAGCTGGAGTCAAAAGCAGTATAACTCTAGTTTTTGCTGTGGAGCTTGCATTTGTGTTTCGTTTATGTCAGTTTGGCTCTCTGCACCCAAATGCTTGCCTGTGAAGAAAATACATGTTAAATCATCTAATTACACCTGTAGTCTATGAAAGTCTGTTACTGTATGGGTAATGACAGAAATAATTCACATGCTGGTTTGGATTAGCTTCCTGTACAGTTAGAATCACAGAATTTCCTAGTCTGAGCAGACTTACTGTCACAATCTCTATAGCTGGGGTTTGTTGTACTCCACACCAGGAAAGCTCTCTGACATGACCCTTGTTTTGATACTTTACTTAGGTATGTGTGAACATCTCCGTTATCAGTGCAATTCACTAAAGGTGTCTCTTGTATCTTTTGGATACTGGAGAAATGTATTAGAAAGCTAAGCATGACAAGTGCATTGTCATGCTCATGCTTGTTTTAAGGCCGATCACTGCTTCCATGAGAATGGGATGCCTTTTACCTTTAATCCTTACTACTTTGAATTCAGTTTCAGTGAATACAAATATTGATTTTTAAAATCCATAATAGGTAATACTATTAGAAAGATTTTTATAAAGACACGGGTGAAAAAGCTGAGAAAAATCATATTTACCTGTCAGATCAAATCTTCTCTAACAAACAGAAAATGAATGTTACACTCTAATTCTGACAATCCAGTTGTCTAATGTATATCCATGCAGAAGAAACTTGGTTTGCTGTAGCTTGTGAGTTTTATCTGTCATGTCTGGGATTTCTTTGAGAATGGAAAGTTGCCTGGCAGTCCAGAAGGAGGTAATTTTGCCTCTCCTTGCTGGTACATGGGCAGTTTCTGCCTCTTTAGATATCCTGTTGTCACTTCGGTAGGCCAGGTTCAGCCATCTAAATTTTACCATTCTTTGACCAAATTATTACCTCATTGTGTGGTAGGATGTTCTATCTATCCTGATATTGCAGAAAACATCATTCATACTAGCACATTAACTGACTGCTGACCCACACACAAAGATAGGCTTGGATTAGTTAGTGAAGCATGCTACCGGCTTTTAGTTGAGATTAGACATTAATTTGGCATGGTGGACCTGTGTCTACTCTGTCATCTTCTTAATAAAGAAGGAATATGGTGACGTTAACCTAGAATGTATATCTAAGTAAAGAGGGACCTTTGAAATGTTGCATCTTGGAATAGAATAAGATACTCAAACTCCAAATTCTGGTCCTTTTGAGTGTGATGTGATTTTATTTTCAGTTCTGATCCAGTTCCCACTGTGCTTGGGTGAATGCTAGAGTTAGAAAGGGAAGGGTAAGAATGTGAGAACAGGGAGTAGGGGAATGCGAAGGAGGAGGTGAATGTGGTTGTTGGTAGCAGTTGATACTTCAAGTGCTGGTCCAACTTCTCTCTAAACCGAAGATTAGAAACCTTTTCATGTTGCTATACAAGCACTAACAGACACAGCTCCCGGGCTAAGGAGTTTCCACTTAAAAATGCAAAGGTGCCATCCTTACAGAAGCAACTCTGTCCTGGAAAGATGAAGGACCCTGACAAAGGTCACTGTAGTTACACCTTCTCACAGAAACAGATAGTGGCTCACTAATGCCTTCCGAGTTCAGGGCATTACTACCAAGCCAAGCTTTTCTTTCCCTAATGTTTTCTAGCAATCTAGTCAACAAAAACCAGTCAGTTACCAAGAGACCTTACCTGAGCTGTGGAAGAGGTATGTGTGCATATTCTATGCCTAGGATAAAACTACAGTTCTGCCTTCCAAGAGCCTTTGGGAATAATTTTCTTTCACTTGCAGGCAAGCAATATTCTACCTGTGGATTTGGTATCTTAGAAGTGTCCTGAGCCAGTTGTGGTTTTGAAAGCCAGTGTTGCATGCACAGAATCCGGAAGCTCTCAGCGGGTGAGAAAAAAGCAACCCTTTCCAAGTATCTTTTGAGGTATATACTGAATGATTATTTGTTTCTTAAGAGTTTATTAATACTGGTCAATCTTTGTCTTAGTTAACTTTAAAAAATTAGTGAATTAGGATCTTTCTTCTACTTCCAAAGAAATCTGTATTAATTTTTCTTGTTCTGGTTGTTCAAAATGAGAAAATGACTTAGTCATGTTGCAAGGGAAAAAAAATCGTTAAGGACAATGAATAATCTTTCAAAGGAAGTGTCCCACTGTGAAACCTGACACCAGTGGTTTGGGGTTTTTCTCTTTTTTTTGTGGGGGTTATATTTATGTTCATTCCTCCCATCCTTAATCACCCGTCTTCTTTTGAGTTATGTGGAAAATGTGGGTGCCAAAAAATAGCTATATGAAATATTGATTAATGTGGGAATCCCTTTCTTAAAACAGAGGCAAATTAGAAAGCAGCTGGTTTTCATCTTTTCTGTTAACTTGGGAGGTGGGTGTGTGAAGAATTGAGGCCACTGATTTATGTCCCCATATCATGCTCTTGGAGGAGGGGAGAAAGCAAGAGTGCTGAGGGTGAGAATCAAGCACACAGCATTTCTTCAGGCTTCTATTCATTATAGATTGACTTTCAAGAAATTGAGTGAATGTTTTTTGTTTGTTTGTTTTTTATCTTTTTGCCTCTGCTCTTTGTCAAACGTTGTAAGTGCTAGGGATGATATGAGATTAATTCATAGTATGCTTTATTCCCAAAGCAACTTTCTACTTGAAAACTTTATTGAAGTAGAATGAGCATTTTCCTATGTTTACAGCATTAGGGAGATGTTGTGGTGTGAAGCATAGTGTCTGTGTAAATTCTAGATTGACTATCAGAAATGTATTGTGTTAATAAATACAACTGAGGATTTGAAAATCCCCATGCAATATATTAATGGAGAATGTAATTTAAATTCTTATGTAGAACAAGTGTTTTTGGCATTACTATGCATAGTAATTCTTTCAAATTGTCAGTTTCAGGGTAGGCAAATAACAAAGGAATTATAATACAAGAATAAACCAGAAACATTTATTCTGACATTTTCGAACATTTTACCTACAGCTCTGACTATAACTCAGAAAGGCTCCATAGAACTGAGAAGGTTTCAGAGATAGGCAGAAAGATCAGAGGTAGAGAACGATATCCATAGATCCAGAGAGTAAAGTAAGGCTCTTTAGCTCGGAAAAAGTCTTGGTTGATGACTGATGGTGTCGTAAAACTAAAAATGGTGTGGAGAAGGTATCAAGGAATAGCTTCCTTTGCATAAAGGGAGAACTCAGTAAAACTCAGACAACAAGCTTAAAACAATTCTTAATTTTCTGTTTGTTTCAATATGAGGCATGTGCAGTTGATTGTGGAACTCACTGCAATAAAATGTCACAAAGGCCAAAATGGGTTCAGGAAGAGGTTAAATTCATAGAGGTTAAACTTGGGGACTATGAAACACCAATGGTCTGGCTTCTTAAGTCCTCAAACTACTGATTGCCAGAAGCCAGGATGGTGTATCTGGGAAAGAATTGCTGTAAGCTTACCCTGGCTGTTTTCTTTCTCAAGGCAAGTGCTACTGATGGTCACTGGAGATAGGATATGCATGAGAATGAGACAGTGGGTCATTTTTATGGCTTGCTTTCCAACATCTCTGGCTGTCTGACTCCATTTACAGGCATGATGCTTAATGATCAGACTACAACCTTATATTTACTGTGTACTCCTCTCTTCATACATCAAGGTATACAGTAGCTCTGTCTGCCAGAGCATCATCCAGGAACTTCTCTGTGTTGCCTATTCATTGTGGTTCCATGAATTTTATGAGTTATTGCTTTGTGAGGTCCTGATTCTAATTCTGTACTGTCTCTCTTGCAGCATCTATTACACTCCAGTTTCACTTGCTGTCACTTTAATCATCTTGGAAGGTTTTTCCACTTCTAGTTATTGAAGTTATTTACTGTTGTTATCTAGGTAGTGTAGCTATTGCTTTCTTAGTTAAGACCCATGCTTCTTTCCAGCCACTAACCTTTCTGTTTGTCCACTTAAAAATTTAAGTATTCCTACCTTGAAATAATGGGTGGTGGGAATTTCCTGCTTTTGTCATGGAAAGGGTGGAAGTGTGGAGCTCTGGTTCATGTTTGTGAACTTGAAGGAAGCAGTACTGTAAACTTATAGTGCTGTAAGGCTCCTTTGACAAGTGACTGACAATTGTATTTCACATGGGCAAAAGGGAAGTGAGAATTTGTTGTTCTGGATTTTGGTTATTGAATCCTGTAACTGCCATGAGTGAATTCCAGGTCAATGCCAGTGTCACGTTCACTGTGAGCCAGTGCAGCGAAGCTGCAGAGGCTCACTGGTTTGTTAACCTCTGTAGTGATATGCCCAGAAAGTGTGTGTATTTTTGCTGTTGTCCCAGAGACTGGGAGTAGGAACTTGGAAATTTCCCACTACAATCAATAGGAAATCAGCAAGTTCTTACCAGAAAGAAAAGCAATTCTCATTCCTGTCTGGCTCACTGCCTATTTTTGTGGTCTATGTAATATTTCAGCTTTCACACTCCTCTGGGAGTGCAGAGGTGACTGCTTTCTTTTCTGGCCATGCGTATTAAAATACAGCTTGCATACAATGTGAATGTATGCAACTCTAGGCAAGCCATCTTCAGGGAGCTGAGGAAATTGTTGTACCTTCCAAAGAAGGATGTCACATTGAAAAATGCTGTCCTCAGGGAAATGAAAGAACTGTGGATTAAACACAGGACTTCTAAGCCAGTGAGATAGGATTTCTTAAAAAGGACTAGGTAAAGTCTGGGGGCTAGACAGATACCAGTTATATTCTACTATTATGAAGTTTTCAAGCTAACTTTCTAGGTTTTGTAGTTGTGAAGAAACTGTTTAAAGACGGCAGTAACTGCTGGAGCAATAGTTACCTGAGTTGGCTGGCAGCCTGAAACAATAAGCCTTGAGGTCCAAATTCCTCTCATTCATTCAATGGATGGCTAATTCAAGTGGCATTGACAACTTTAAAGGTGAACATTAACTGTTTCATTGTGCATCAAAGCAGCGAGGAAAATGGGAGGGTATGTAAGGAAGGTGAGTAGTATTGTGTTGGGCAGTCTTAGAAGGTGAGCTAAACACTTGGCTTCTGATTACCTGTGTAGCCCAAGTCTGCTCAATTAAAGAAATATTAGCTATAGATGAGCAGCAGTAAACAATGGAAAGTATGAAGTAAATAAAGAGAAAGGGAAAAATGGACCTTTGTAATAACATTTTAACTGAAGTTACTCATGTATTTGCCTGCTGACAGTCCCATGCTCACTGAATTCTTTGACACCCTTGACATGTAAAAAGATTTGCTTACTTGCTGGATTTGGTTTGTTACCTATCTAGCCTGAAGGAGGAAAGACTAAGTGTACTTCCTACCCCATAAGTAGAAGGTTATGAGATATGGAATTGCATACTGTGTTTTGTTGCTGACAAAAGAATAATTTCTACTTTTCATTTAGAAAAAAATGGTTCATTTGAGAGGGGAGAGTACTGTTGCTGTGTAGTCTGGCTCAGGAGGAATTGGTGTGCCCTTTAAAAATGGGCTTGTGCTCATCTGAGTTAGAAAACATGGAAAAAATTTACTGTATGAGCTTTTATTTTAAGGCAGTTCCAGCTGCTAAATAACCATTCAAAGAGGCTGAGATGCATCTAAAAATCTCCTTTCTCTGTATCACAATCATTGACTTAATTGCTTTAGTTACAGGCAGTTATTGATATTTTTCCAATTTCTCTTATGCTAAATGAATTTGGTATCATGATTTGGGGAAAAGACTGCTAGCTGGAATGACTTCAAAGTCTGGAATGAAGTCAAGTGGTATGAAAGTAGAAAAGGAAAGTAGTAAAGCTTTCCAAGACTTTCTGCGTAGGTACATTACCCAGCAAGAAGAACTCTTAGATTCACATGGAAGTCAATTCTCGAAAAGTCAAGAGCAGATAGACATTGGAAACTGTAGATAATATGGGAATATTAATATGAATATTTATAATTCGTTATAGCAAAATCTTCTTAGACTGTCGTCTCCCGTTGCACGTACTCCTTGTCCAAATCCGTATGGACATTAATGCTATTGCAGTTTTTTGCCGGTAGGCCTGGAAGGTCAAATAGCAGATTTAGTCCAGAATATGTTTCTGGACAAAATTGTCTTAATTCTATTCACTGGGCCTTGAACAGCAAGTTCCCCCAGGAAGTATGAATCACTTTTGAGTTTGAGTTGCTCTGGGTGCCCATTGCCAAGCACTGGCCTTCAAAAATGATGCTGTAGGTTTTTCCATCCCAGATCCACGGGTTTCTTAACACATGCCCTACCTTTCGTTTAGAAATTCAAAACCACAGTGAAGTGGGCAGTAGGGCTTTCATGTGTGTATGCAAAACTATATCAGGGCCAGCTTTAAGTCTGCTTAGTTTAACACTCTGCCTTGAGTTATTACTTTCCCTGATGCATCACGTACTTTCCTAAAGAAGGGGCCAAATGCTGTGAAACTTGTTGGAAAGGTTTAAAAGCTTGACTTGTTCTCTGTTCCACTTCTCCTGTTTTTCTCAAACTCTCTACAATTGGTAATTCCATTGTCTGTCCCGTGTTCTTCTAATTATAGAATCAACTAGGTTGGAAAAGACCTGTAATATCATCATGTCCAACCTTTACCCCAGGACTGCCAAATTCACCACTAAACCATGCCCTAACACTAAGCCCTGAGGGGTACCACTAGGGACCTATCACCAACTAGATGTGACACCATTTACCACCACTCTTTGGGCTCTGCCATCCAGCCAGTTTTTACCCACTGTAGACTTATCCAGGCTATGAGCAGCCAGTTTCTCCCTCCTAGATATTTTTCCATTTGGCTGTGTTTGGAGACTTCTGATCTTGTTGCCATAAACTCCTAAACTGGCTCATTTTCATGACTTGTAACTGTTATAAAATTTTTAAAAGGTGGCCAGTATCTCCGAACTCTCCATTCATTTTCCAGTGTCTGAATCTGACAGTCTCTCAGTCCTTTTAAGCTGATGCTGTGTCTACTGCTGCCCTAACTGATCTTGCTGACCTTCTGACCTTTCACAGCATATAAAACTATAATACCTGGAAAGCAGTTGACATGAATGTGTCAGATATTAATGCTAGTGTTCCTGGAGGCCTTACTGTCTCCCCAGTAAAACAGGACCAGAGATTGTCTTTGTTTCCCTGTGGCTGAATTCAGCCAAGATCCATTCCTACCAAGTTCTTAAGTGACTTGAAAACACTGAAATGAATTGCCTTAAACCCTAATAAGTAATTTCTGTCACTGAGAAGGATGTGTTCACTGCCAGCAGGGTACTGGTGCTGAAAGTGGATTACATTAGCCTTTTGTTTGAAATCAATTGAGTTTACAATTCCACTTCAAAGTCTTTAGAGCTTTAAAATAGATCCAGCAGAAACTGTTTAACAAGTCAATGCTGTCCTGGGATTTGTATTGTTCTATCTTTAGTTGTGAGGAGGAAAGACTTCATTTTCCTGTACTTTCACTTCACCAAAGGGTAGTGGTGTAGAACAATAAGCAGCCTATTCAGTTTTGCCTTACCACTGGTTTGCTAGGTTTTACCTAGGTGCAGATGCCTCCCTACATAATGAATTGCAATTCCTGCACAGTTTGAGTGCTCTCCTTTTAAAGCTTGATTTATTGTTGCATCGCAATGTCCTTTTAGATTGTTTCAATTTTCAGAAGTTCAGTTATGACAATGAATCCCTTAAAAAGAGTTTATGGAAGCTTGGAGCCTTTTAGACTTCACATGTTAATTTCTTATTCCTGCTGTACAAAGGATAGCACATTGTTTCAGTGACCTAAGCAAAATAAAGCATTGGTTTAAGGCACGGATGATACCCTACCATTTCAAATTCATAGATTTCTCATCCACTGTATGTGTTCTAGTGAAACTAACAAACCAGGAAGCCTTAGTTTAACACCAGCTGCTGCTTCTGAGCTGGGGAAGAATTTTCCATAAAATAAAGGGCTGTCTTTAAGCCCCACACAATGAATAGACGATTTTCTGCATAAGTAGGCAGAAGGGGAAGCAGAGTGAGTGGGTGAGTACCATTGTTTCACCAAATGTTTGTCTTGGCTCTCTCATTTGTGGCTCAAGCAGCAAGGAAGCTGCAGCAAGCAACAAGGTGCGCTTTACCTTAATGAAAGGCTGCATCAGTCTTGGCCCACTTTTCAAACCTTCTCACTCAGGCGTTTTCAAACCAACTCAGGAGTAAAACTTCCGTGTTTTTCAAGAGCCACTGATTTGGAAGATTAAGTGAACCATAAACTCTGTCAATAAAATATCAACTCTCAATAGAAATTAGCTGTTTCTTTTCAAGAAATGAAGTAATTTAATCTCTACTTGGGAGGAGAAAGTGTAGGGACTGAGTTATTCACAGAATCTGTCAAAAATGAAATAAATAATGAAGAGCAATGTGCACTCAAATCAAGCCTGACTCCTAGTGTGTTGAGCATGCAGATTTTTCTGTGGTTCTGCATAGAAGGAACCCCACATAATTCTGGATCTCCCCTACCTCTTTTACCCTTAAGGACAGGAGAAAAACTCATTACAGCCATACAATTTAAAGACCTTTTAGATGCATATACAGTGTCTGAAGCAGAGTTTCCCGCAGGCTTTGAATACCTGTGGACACCTGGGTTCTGATTCCTTTGGAGTGAATTACATCTGGTTTTGCACTTTTTTTCTTTGAGAAATTACCTCCTTCAGACTAGCCTTTGTCTTTCCATGAAATGCTTTAGCTGTGAAAAAGGTACCATTTCCTTAACAGTTTTGCCAGAAAAGTCCTTGTTCATCCTACCCCACCCCCTTAATGTCCTGTCTATTTCAGAGGAACTTAAAGAAAATTCTGTTGTCTGGTTCTTATATGTGGCATCTCTGACACCTAACACAAGGCTCTGCCTTGTTGCACAAATAGAAGCAGAGTTAGAGTAGTCTAGCAGCATGAAGTTCTAAAGTTTTGGACTGCCCATAACATATGCTGTTCAGAGATTCCTTGTTCATGTAGCAAATGCACAAAATACTAGCATTGGAACCAAACAGATCTTGGTGTAAGTGACAGTTAATTGATAAAGCAGCATGACTGCCTCTGTAGCTATTGTTTTATAAAGCATGCCTACAGATTTGTTTCACAGTACTAGCAAAGACAAAGAGATTTAAATATCAAGTGAGCAAAGCTTGAATTGAATTTTATACTTTGAACTTTTATCTTACGATTTTTAATATCTCTGCATTCCAGGGTGCATAAAACTGATGATAAGACTGGAGATTTTGAGTAAAGGAGACTTATTTTTGCCTTTTCCTGAAGACTTGTGCTAGGGAAAAGGGGGAATGTAGTAAATCCAGACCTTGTGTTTAGATCTTGGAAAAACATGCCAATGTCACAAAAAGGCTTTGAATGAACAATAACTGATATATATAAACAGTTTCCTCTGTTTGGGTGCAATCTGCATCCTAACACAAGCTTTTCATTATAGACACTGGTTTCCCTGTGCTGGTACAGGAGACACATCAGTGCCTCATGCTACCAAGCACTGTGGTTTCTCAGAAGGAAGAAAAAGGCTTAATGCTATTTGTTCAACCCAGCCAGAGATCTACTGTTTATAATCTGAAATATCATAAAATGTGTTTTCAATTACCTCGTGCATATTTTTAAAGAATTAAATTTCCATCAAAGGATTTTGCGAGCTGTTTCATCTCCCTGTGTCTAAGGAGCCCAATTTGACTGGAGATAGTTTTGTCTGAACACACAGACCACAATTGTAACAAATGTACCCTTTGAGTGTGTGTGACTTTAAGAGAAATCAGTCAATTTAATAGTGAGAGAAGAGATGGTGGGGGGCTAATTTCCAGTGTTAGCTGTGAAATGATTAGCTAAAGGCTGGATGTGTGAAGGCACTATGGCTCTTTTGTGCTATATGGCTGACTTAAGCTTTTGTTTTCTTCTCTGTTAATCTGGATATAGTATTCCATTTTCCAGACATCTTTACATGTGAGACAGAGCCCTACCCCACTGTGAGAACCTGGAAACAAAAGATGTAGTATTTTTTTGTTGCACTGAAAAAAGACTGCTTGTGATGCTATTGTGCCAGGCTCTGTACAAGCATGTGATTCTTTGCACTGAATTTCAACACATAAGCCAAAGATAAAAAGAAGGAAATGGTAAAGAAAAACAAAATGGTTTCATACAGATATAGTGTCAGATGTTTGAATTCCTACTACTTGATTGTTCTGCGTGCTAGGCCATATTGTCATTCCGGTGTCAGGCTCTAAACAGTATAATGATGGAATTCAGATTCCTGCCACTCCTGGATAGAAACTGCATTTCCTCACGTACAAAGGTAAGGCAAAAAAAAAAAGTCCACAGATTTGCTTTCTGTCCTGATACATCTTATACAAGAGACACCTGAAAAAATTGGCTTAGGTCTCAAGAGTGATAATTAGTCCAGTGGATTAGCATGCTCGTGCTGCTATTTTAGCTTTGGAACTGGCCTGGATATGTCTGTAGAATACTGTACTGCCCTGATTAAGATTACATGAGATGTAAGAACAATTTTCCTGTTCTACTAAAGTAGCTGTTATGTTTCCTTTATCAGCACAGCTATTTAGAAGTAATTCTCGTACTGTAGTCAAGCACATGAGATGGCTTTTGATTTCTTTTCCTGTCATCCTTTATTTCTGGGGAATCCTGACATGCAAGCAGAGTGTTTTTTATTCATCTTGCTTATTCCCAATGTTTACTGCTCAAGTTAAATCCAGGTCTTGTTTTGGTTCAATTGAAAGTTGGATAGCTATTGATATTGCTTTTAATATGTACTATTTTGCAGTCCTCTTCTAGAAAGCTAGATTTATCTGCATTTAACCATAATGGAAATACATTCGATACTAAGTTAAACTGAAAGTAAGTCAGGAACACTTAATTACATGTGTCTGTATAGTGTCATTTGATCCATCTTTTGCAGACATTGTAATCATTACTTAGGAAATGCCTATGATATCACAAATAGATGTCAGGTAGCAAATAAGCAGCAGTAGGTGAAGCCTTAAAAAGACAAAGAGCCTTTCTGTGCAGATGTCATCCATACTAAGAAGAAGGAAAGAGAAAGCCAGACACACTCTGTACAACAACAGCATGGCTGTATCTAAACAGAAAGGGGCCTGTTTTTCCAGAGTTTCCAGTTAGTGATAGTAGAAGCAGTAATGAGATACAGAACTGCTTTCCATGCTATTCTGCCAATTCAGCTCCAACAAAGGTGCCAAATAATTTTCCATTTATGAGCTTTTCAGTAGAAAACAGCTTTAGCAAAATCCCTGCTCTTTTTTAGTGCTGAAATTGTCTTTCCCAGTTTGTGATCCTTGCTACCTGTCTGACTGTCATTAGGATGGAGCAATGGAAGATTTGTATAAATTATGTGTATGGAAAATCCCTTAATCATTCACTAGCTGTTTCTTAGGATTTCTGGAAGGGAAAGTAGTGACATCTCTAGGGGTGGTTTTTATATCAGCTGGGCCTGATGTGTTTAGCAGGCTAAATGCTCCAAATAAATCCATCACTGGCATCAACTGCATCAGAGCTGAATTTTCCTCATTTATTAATACATCAGTAAACACACAACATCCATTTCCAAGAGTCAGTGGAAATGGATCAAATTCAATTTTTATTTTTATCCACACTGTGTTTCAAATTAGTGTTTCTATACAGCATGTACAAATCCATTAATGTCTCCCGACCTTTGCTTCTACTGAAATCTGAGGGAAAACTCACTCATATCAAAAGTACCCTGACTGCAGTACACGATGTTCTGCTCCTAGGTGAGTGGTTAATTCTAAGGATTTACTGACACCATGCAAGCCTTAGTGGGCCAGACCATGTTGGTTGGTTGGTTGTTTTTTCCTTGGTTGGTTTTGTATTTGTTTTTTTAACCAATATTGTAAGGAGGACATATTACATGTGCTAATTTGGATCTTCTGGAAGGTAAACTCATGTTTAACAGTCACGTGTTAGATCATGTGAATGGGAGCAGAATGTGAGTCACAGAAAATGAGATGCTACATCTGAGAAAGCAGCTTTGGAAACATTTTGGGCTAGTACTAGATAAGCAAGGAAATGAGGACTGTCATTGGGATGTTGTAGACTAGAGATCTGATTAAGCCCTTACTGAAACACAGAGAAGGGAAAGAAGCATCAAGGGGAAGAGAGGTGGGGATGTTATTTTGTGGTAACACTGCAGAAACAGTTACACACTTACCACATCCAATTCTAGCAGCCGCACTTCATGAAAGAGGCTGACATCGGAAAAGATTCAGCAAAGACGTGTGTAATCAGTTGTCTGTAAAAATGCCTTGAAGCCAAGTATTAAAAATTCTGTCTGTTGAAAATGTGACTCTAATCATAATTGTACCTACCTGAACAGGAGGTTACTGATGGTATAAATAGACCCAAAGGTTGGAATCTGAAGGAGAGTTTAAGTCTCACTAGAAGTGAGATGCCAAAATGTTTAATGATCTTTAAAAAAAAAATAATACGGCTTTAGAGACATTTTAGGGTGTCTGGATGTCTTCTGTAAAGGATCTTAAATAAGTGGAGGAATTCTTGCATGATTTCTTCTGGCTGTGTCCTACCAAACTCAGACCAAATGATTGGAATAATCTGTTCGAACTCTGAACTTGGTACAAGTTCTCAGTTCCTAGTTTGAATTAACTTCAAACTTCCAGTTCATGGTCTGGTTATAGTCTATCTGAAGACCTATGAAGAATCTAATTAGTGTAGTCTGATTTTTGGAGGACAGATATGTTATAAAGCATCCTTCTAACTGGTGCCAAGGCAAAACCTCATTAAGAGCCAGTGTGACTTTGATAGTTAACTTCTCTATTGTTACCATATTGCTTTAACTCTGGAGTTACAGCAGGCTGTCTTGCTGTAAATCGTGTTGAAAGACTCATGGACCAAATGAAGACTAGAATCTCTGTACTGTAGCACAAGTAACACAAGTAACCCAGGGGAAAATGGGAGTATACAGCCAGCCTTAGAGCACAGGGCAGAGACAAACTTTTGAGCTTTAATCCCACTTCAACAATATTTGAGAGCTAATTTTGGTCAAAAATATTACCAGTGAGTGAACACAAGTGTGTGTCTGCCTAGAATGAATATGCTTAAGTGTGAGATTTGTGTAGAAGCAGCAAGGGAAGCTTGTGTTATTTTGGGGTTTTTTTTGAGTGAAACAGAGAAACTTAGGGAAAACTCAAGCTTAATGAGGGTGATTTGGATTTTTTTTTTTTGTCCATTGTAGGCGCAACCTTTAGAAAGAATAATAGTGATTTGACTGAAGAGAGCCACAAAGAGCAGCTGGATAGTATTACTGTTAGGTATGCCAGCCACAGGAAGGCCTGCTGTCTCTTTCTGTCAGGGCTATGGTAAAACTGGTAATGTTTTAAAATGTCTCACTCCTCAGCTCATACTCAAATTGAAACAGAAAAGAAGAATAAGCTCTCTTTATCCTCAGTCTGTTTCAGGAGTCAGCTACTGATAATGAAAACATGTATGGTATTGTGCAAAAAGGACTTATTTTAGGAGTAATTTTCAGTCTTTTAAAGAGAGTTGCCCCTATATCAGTTGCAGGTAAGCCTATATAACATCTAGTTAAGAACATATTCATCCGAGTTTGAAGGGAAAAAAGGCTGAAAAGCAATCAGGCTTTATTACGCAAAATTTTCAAGAGTAACAGCACAGTATTTCCACCACTGAGTGAAAACTTGGCCTGTGTAGTGCTTTTCATGTAAACACATCCTTTTTTTTTCCCAAGTAACCGTATTTCATAAGACTGTGTTTATTTCAAAATACACAAATCATCCTGGGTGAAAGCTATGAACTTTATCTTATTTGCTTTGTTTGCAAATGGCCTTGGTCTCTCTCAGACCCATAGAAATTGAATAGTATGACTGCCACAGTGGAGAAGAATTTATGCTTATAAATTGCAGTTAGCAATATATGTAGAAGAAGGCTTCATGCTTTCTTGGGCATTCTAAGGAGCAAATGATCTTCAGGGAGGTGGCAAATTTTTTTTTTTATGCTGTCAGTCTCTATACCTCTTCTTTCAGACTTTTAGTATGTCTCTTGGAAATATACAGAGAGAAGGGGTTGGTCAACCTGTTTTTAAACAGTTTTTTGCTTCATCTGTGTTCACAAAGCTCAGGCATACAAGCAGTAACCCTGAAATTTTTGCTGAGTTCCGATTTAGGAGATGGGTACCCATAATTAAAGTTCTGTGCTCAATGCATCTTAGGGTGAATTGCATTCATTGTTAGAGGGCATCATAAACCTAACACGACCAAACTTGACGGAACAGTGACTAATCTGTAGGGATTTCTTTACACATGAATCTGTTGTCTAACATTCCTACTTTCTCTATTTGCAGATTCCTTGGTAATCTATACAGGATAGTCTGCTTCTGGCCAAAGTGCTTACTTTTTTACCAGGCATGTTGTCTCATGACACTTTCTGTATATTTTCTTAAGTTCTAGGTGTAGCAGCCACTTTTGCATCTTAACCTGTGTTAGCTCTTACAAAGAAAAAGAGAAAGCTGGATTGTACCTTTTTTCTGTACCTGTTAGCTCTGTATGGGGCATGATACTACACTAGACTAATCTCAAGTCTCAATTCATTAGCAAGGCACCAAACCAAGTGCAGGTCTGAGACAGAGGTAAAGAGAATGACTGAAGAGCTAAGACAAAGCAGCGGCACATTATCTGTGGATATGAAAATGCACTGTATACTTGCATGTCTTGGAATTTCGAGACAATGGGGAGGGAGGAAAGGCTCTCCTGTGGGCAGGCTTGCTGTTAGAAGTGGGAAACAATTTTCCTTGTGGTTCTTCAGGGAAGAAATTAAATAGTTGTTTGGGGAACTCACTGTAAAAGGCAATATTTTTCTAGTTATTCAAAATCTCATAGGGGTTAGCAATGGTTCAGGTTTGTTTCTATGCAGGGAGTGGCATATATTTTCGCCAGACATGGCTCAGCTCTGATTAATTTAAATCCGGATTAAAGGAAAGTGCTATGTTTTGTGATTTGACTTTCCTTCCCTATCTGCTCCCCCATCAGAAATCCCTACAGAGCAATAAAAAGAATACAGGCTCCCTTTAAGAGGCTATATTAAAGGAAGTGTACCTCTTCAAAAAACTGATGCAAGTCATTGTAATCCTTCCAGTCCCCCGTCGTGAATAGCTGCTGTTCAAATGGCTTCAGAAATCCCCAAAGACTGTTGGATGAACAGGATTATTTTATGTAGTCAATAAAAGGAAAAGCAATGAACTACTATGTGCATTAAGCATGAAAATTCTAGATTAAAACATTTTTGCAAATTATGGTTTTATCAGTTTTTAAACTACTGAAAGATCTGAGGTTCTTTTTCTTCCTTTTAAGGTTAAAAGTTTTATCTAGTATAGCCTTCTTTTGGTTAAAGGGACGTAAATGATTGTGTTTTCAGTTACTGTATTTTCCACTGTTCATGTGTGTCTGGACCTGTAAATAACGTGTATAAAACTCTTGAAGATAACAGCCCCATGCCTGTAAATTTATTAATTCAGTGCAGTTTGGATCTTGTGTCCTTTAAACGACTGTGAATTCAGCTTGCAATGAATTTCCATTTTCCCTGTTACTGGGTGATTTCATTGCAGGCATAAAGAAAGACTATGAATATAGAGAGAACAGCCAAAATTCACAAGAGCAGAAAACGTTAATTTGTTTGTTTGTTTGTTTGGATTAGAGGTTCATTCCAGAGAAGTAAGTACTTTTTTCCAACATCTGAAGCCACTGCGGTTTTCTTTAGTATTGTTTTCTTCCAAGTTATGACATTAAAGCATTTGCTTTCCTCAACATTTACTTAACTCAAATGCAACAATATTGCAAAGGATTTGTTTCTGTCAGGTGCAAATAATAGTGCATCTGAAGACTTCACAGGACCATGTTTCTTCTGACTTAAAGCTGTACTATGATTTTATATCCTTGTGCCATGGCTGTTGTTCAATTTTTATTTCCATCTAAGTGTGCATAATTAATATTACTTACCTAAATATGCTCACCAAATTCATACAGAGCTTTATGAATGAGCAAGGCTGTGCAGCAAGCAACAAGCCTTGCAACAAAGTCCTTGAGCAGAGACTAGCATTAGCGAGGATTCACACTTGGAAAAGTGGCTAGTTATTTTCAGACTGGAAGGCATACTGGTATGCTTTATGTGGTTTACATTTGTCTGTTCCATTTATTTAACAATAAAAATCTCCCACTGATTTTTTTCTATGACTTAAAATTATTTAAAAAAACCCCTACCATAGATTACACTACAAAATTAACTTGGTGGTCTCCAAAGAATGGGGAAAGAAATGACTTTGTAACAGCACAGACATCTTTAAGAGGCTAGAGATCTTTAAGTAGTAATTTTTCTTTTTTTTTTTTTATCATTCACCTATTTTCCTGAAGCTACCTGTCTTTGAGGAGCTTGTTGTTAGTTTATTTTGCACCCTTAAAATCCTTATATTGTTGGAACAGTAAGGATATCTAACAGTTATTTAAATGACATGTAAGGGGTTTGCCTCTAACAGAGCATTTTGGGCTCTGGTGATCCCAACCTTCTATGCAGAAGATACAGCAGCTCTGCATAAGAGGGGTTAAAACATAGGCAGCACTTCAGTCTAAAGAAAGTAGCAGTTAAAATACACATAGCATGGAGAAATCTGGCTAAAAGAAAGCCCACAAAAATCCTTTTCTACTTTCTGGGAGATTTATAAGGTACCATAGGACCTTCCTAAAGTAAATTTAAAATATTTAAAAAATGCAGCAAGACATCAGAAAAGTTATTAGTAGCACATCTTAAAAACTTAGGGCATAAAGGCTAAGAATTTAGACATTTAAAACGAACAAAATCTAAATCCTCTAGTCCTCCAAAACAATTGCTACTTTAAAAACACAACGAACAGTTTTGGGAGGAGTGTTTCATTAAATACTCTTCCAACAAACTCCAGTTACTGCAAGAATATTTTCTGCTTTTCTGGATGGATGTCTCACACACAAAAATCTGAGAGAGTGTAGCTGATGAAGTTTGCCAAAAGGCATGATCAAAAGTCTGTTAAGTTAGGGGAACCTTGCCATTCAGTTTAACAAGACTTGAGTGCAAGTTATTATCCCAATTTTAAGTTGAGGCAGGTTAAATACTAAAGCTAAGTATGAAGTTATTACATGGCTAGTTTTGACTATTAGCATTGAACTTGCAGCACATGGCAATATCAGGTCTGTTCCTTGACAGAATTAAGGCCTGGCATATAATCATTAAAATACTAATATACCAGCCTTCAGCTGATCTGTCTTTCTACAAGAATGTAGAGAACAATTTAGGCCCTGCGACTGTGAAAACCTACTTTCATGATTAGTTTGATTCAGAAGTGCAATCATATTGAGCTTGGCTAAAACTCTTCCTGTGTAAGCTTCATTATTGTTTACTGTTATGCACAAAGGTGTACAGGAGAATTTCCAACAAACCTTAGCAACCTGAGCACATGATGATAAGGACTGGCAGAGAAGTGGCCTGTGGATGAGATTTTCACTTTGATTCCTTCTAGCTATGAAGCGATTTGCTTCCTCCTCAAGTATAAGAATATTTGTTTGCCTTTTGATCTTTAAGAAACCGCCATCATGCAGCTCTGCTCTGTCAGAAAGCTGCTCAGCCCTTTGGAAGAGATGTTTAGAGGTCCAAAATCTTCACTTCAGGTTTGTTGTCTGTCTTGCCCACCTATATCATATTCCTACATGAAGCCATCAGCACTTACATCACTGCAGCAAGTAGAAAACACTGAGTCATACAGAATCATAGAAGTAGCTATGTTGGAAAAGACTTGTAAGATCACCAAGTCCAAGTGTTACCCAGGACTGCCAACTCCACCACTAAGCATGTCACTAAGAGTCTTATCTACACAGTTTTTGAACACTTCCAGGGACATCAATTCCACCACTTCCCTGGGAAGCCTTTTCCAATGCCTGGCTAGCCTTTTGGTGAAGACTATTGATACGCGAATAGACTCCACAACTCATTAAAGTTGTAAAGTAGGTATGCTTTATTCAGTGCTGAGGCGCATGGGGGATCCCTCCTCCAAAGGCATGCGCAACTTCGGCGCAGTTTTCTCTTACATTTATACCCGTAGCAGTAGGTTACGCAACACACCTATGCATATTCAGTACCTATCCCTGCGTTCTTTGGCTTGTGCGGTGACTCCTGGTGATCGTGGACGAGGGTCTCAAGATGAGGTAAATCAGTCTTCCTCTTATCGGTGGCCTTGGTCCTCCTACCCTGTCCTGACAGTCATGATAAGTGCTGAGAACAAGCATTCTATGTTACTACGAGTAAGCAGTAGCGTTATGAAACAGCTTGACCCCCCACCACATCACTATCTCCTGCAAGACAGCTACTATAAAACCCTCATATTTTATACAACTGTATAGGAAACCTGTATTCTCTAACATTCTGAGGGGCAAATAGCCCAAGATCATTTGTCAGTGAGTCCATATGTGAGATCTTATATTATGTCAGTGACAAGCAAAGCAAAGAATAAAATCTGTGACAATATTCAATCATTTGCCAGCATGTCACTTCAAGACTAGCAGTCTCAGCTTCTGCTTTATATGAAAATAAATAAAATGGGCAATTATGGCTGTCCTAAATCCCCTTAGTCTTCCAACTGTGTAGTCACTTACCTGTCTTAATTTAACCCCACCTTCTATTTACAAGGAAGTTATGTTCTTTCCTAGAATGTTTTCTTGTGATCTTCCTACCCCCCACATATGTAGCAGAAATATAGGTTAGGAAAAAAGCAATAACACACATATAAACCTGATTAGTTATGATTTGGTTATAGTGTTATAAATCTAGATTAACTCTATCAGTACCAATGGAGTTACTTCACTTTCTCTTGGGAAAACGGCTAGCAGAATAACATGCAATATGAATAACTGAAGATTTCTTGTGTGCTAGTGGAGGAACTTTCTGGAAATAGTTCCTCTGAATCTTTATATTTTTATCATTATTGGTAGTTTGTCTTTGTTTAAATCGGCTAGTATTTCTAGTTTAGGTTGTTATTGCTTCTGGATAGTACAAAATACATATACTGGATCTGGGAAAGCTTTTTTTAAAACAGCTTAAAGATTTGCTGTCCTGTGGCAAAGTGTTTTTTTCTCAAATAAGCACTTGCTTACTCAACAAGCTTGTTTCTGATCTCTTTGAAGGCTTGTCTGATAATTTTCAGTCACTACCATGGGGTTTTCATGTTCTTTCATTTCTTCAAGGTCATGTTAAAAGGAATTAGCCATCATTAGTAGTGCTTTATATAGAAAGCTTCTAAGTTTATAAAGCAGAATGGTAAAAGAGCAATTGCCACCTTTTCATAACAGCATCTTGAAGATTTGATGTTGGTGCATGAAAATCCAGTGTGACTGTAGTTCCTGTCTCCTTTCAATCTGAGAAGAGATAGCCCTGCTTCTCTCCTGACATCTGTTACTGTCCTGTGCTGCCCTGAGGCAACAGAATATTGCTGGGTGTTGATATTTCCATTATTCCCTTCTTGCTTCTAAATCCCTTTGATCGTTGGATCCACATGGTTGAATGCAAGTGGAATTAATATCACTTTAAGCCTCCAGGCTCATTCAATTTAGCATGTCTCTTCCTTCATATGTATTCAATATTAGAATCCCCTATTGAACTGAAAACAAATACGTTGTAGTTGTCTGCTTAATTCATTTTACAGGCTTCTAAGATTCTGTGGTGCTGTGTCCTAGCTAACATATATTAAAAAAAAATAGTAGAAAGCAAACTTCACTTTTCTGTGACTATGTGTAGAGCAGGAGCAAAGCAATCACTTGCAGAACTGGACCAGTAGTTTTCCAGTTCAAAAATTATTATTGTGACTACAGCAGCAAGAAACTCTGCAGCTTTATCCATACGGACTCAGCATGGATCCATTTTGTCCCATTTCTGCTTGATGTGGGTTTGCCTTAAGCTTAGGTTTCAAATTCAGAGAAAAGCCAATAGTGGAAGGAAAAACTTGTGTGATTAGGGATGGCAATGATAACCTAAATGTTTGTCAACCTCAGGAAATTTACCTAAGCTTTACACATAGAAGAAACCATTTCAAATTGGGCAATTTTCTTCTTTATTCAAGTTTTATTTTAAGGATTTCCAATTGTGATATCAAAAACATGTGAAAATTGGTTTACTTCATGTTTTCTCCCAGATCTCTCTTCATGCATAGCACCAATACATGCAGAGAGAGTCTGTCTTTTCCAACACAGAACTACCTCCTTGTAGTAAGCTGTTAAGAATTGTTTCAGCTATCTCATGGGCTTAGATAGTTGTGCTGGGAAAAATTTCTTTTGTCAGTTAAACCAACAAATCAATTCTTATTTGGAATTCCGCTGCATCCTGTTATTTGTCCTAGCTGTTATTCTACATCAGAAATTTAAAAATAGGAAATAGGACAGTAGCAAGTCTGCTGCCTGACTATATCTGTCAAGCTGCAGGAATCACGTTTGTCCTGATTGTAGGAACTGCCCTTACTTTTATTTCTTTCTTTTTCTAACCCCTAAAGAAGGGGATTATTTTTCCTCTTTGTGCTTATGACTCTGTGTGTTAGAAATACTGATACTTTGCTGAACATACTGTGTAATGTCATCATCTACAATCCTAGAAAAGCTGTTTTCTTTGTCACTTACTGGATGAATCATTCAGCTATATGCTGTAGAACCACACATGAGCAGCACTGCTGCCTCTGATAGCTTGGACTGAAATGTCCTTACAACAAAACTGCATCTGGCCATGCACTTTAAAGTGGATGTGGTGTCTGCTTTAATGGCCAAACTTCAGTAGACACCTTATGATAACTTGTGCAATTTCTATAATCAATTTTACAGCAAATCAAATGCCTAAACAGCTGCTTCCTAAGGGCTTTTTGTGTAGAAATTGTTTGGCTGTCATTAGTGCTCGTACAAAGTTGACATGAATGGTACCTACTGTGCAAATAGTAAAGATTACTAAAACCCAGAGACTCGGGCCCTACCTATTTCTTGCAGCAGGGTTTTCATACAGAGTTGTCACATGCACTTTTTGAAAAAAACAATTCTCAGCCTTCTCTGAGATGTATTCTTGTACCAACCAGGAGATGTACTGAGGGAATGGAGGCAGGAAAAGATCACAAACTGAGAGGGAATCGAGATCAGAAACAGCATCTGGAATTTGAGTTCCCTGTCATCTCTTCAAAATGCTAGGTCTCGTTTGGAATTTGCCTGGATTACTCTGCTAAAGGTTCTTTATTAAAGCAATGAAAAAGATGCTTTGAAATATCTTCACTATTTGAAAGCAGGAACATGCTGTTTAATCTAAAGAAGAAAATTCTTGCTAGCTGCACTACCTCTGGTTTCAGATAACCTACTCATTCCAAATAGGAGGTTATTGCCTCAGAGGCAGAAACCATCTATTGTCCTGTACCTCACCAGGCAGATTCCTGGAGTTTAGTTTTTCCTGCCAGATAAGAAATAGCATAAATAATGCAGGGTCACAGTGATTACAGATCTCACAGAACTGTAGTACTGTAGCTCATGATTAATGGCTTTACACTGAGATGCCAAAACATTTACAGAAAGATGTGCTACCAGATTTCTAGCCAGTCAGTGTGAATTGGTTCACTTTTCTGACCCTGTGAAAATAGACTGATTTATACCAGCTTAAAACTTAGCCTCTTTACCTTAAGACGTTCCTCTGAAAACATGATAATAGTAATCACAACAGCATTATTTACCTGTGCTTGTCTGGCCTCTGGGCTTTATCTTTGATTTTAAGTAGTCTAGGGCATCAAAATCCATGCATATTTATTGTTTCAGTCATCATTATTAGTGTCCATAGAATACATCACTGTACTTCCATACAGCTAAAATGCACCCAACAGTGATGTAGTTGGACCATTGTGTCACTGATGTGGTAGGACAAAGGAGGCATGAAGAAGTAGTAAATAATCTCAGCAGTGATGTGAGAGATCAAGAGCGTATTGAGCATATTAAAAAAATTGAGGGACCCCGACATAAGAAAGATGTGGCCCTGTTGGAGCAAGTCCAGAGGAGGGTCATGAAGATGATCAGAGGACTGGAGCACCTCTCCTATGGAGACTTGGGTCAGAAAGTTGGGGTTGTTCAGCCTAGAGAAGAGAAGGCTCTGAAGATACCACTGGAAGTGGCCTTCCAGTATCTATAGGGGCCTGCAAGAAAGCTGGAGAGGGACTTTCTAGAAGGACGTGTACTGACAGGACAGAGGAGAATGGGTTAAAACTGACAGAGAGGAGATTTAGAATAGATATAAGGAAGAAGCTCTTTAATGCAAGGGTGATGAGGCACTGGAAGAGCTTGCTCCAAGAATTTGTGGCTGACCTATCCCTGGAAATGTTCAAGGCCAGGTTGGATGGGGCTTTGAGCAACCTAGTCTAGTGGAAGGTGTCCCTGCCCATGGCAGAGGGGTTTGAACTAGATAATCTTTATGTCCTTTCCAACCCAAACCATTCTATGATAACTATGAAAAAAACCCTCTAAGCTGAAAATGAATATTTGCACCCTCAAAAAAACCCATAAGCAAACCAAACCAGAGCCTCAGGAGATGAACCTTTCAACAGAGTCCAATAGACTGAATACTGCCATGAAGATATGCTGGGGAAAAAAGATGATAAACATGGAAACTGAGAACTTCCCAAATCACTTCGCAATCTGCTACCTAAGAACTGAGGAAAGACATCATTTCATGGAGACCAAGGACAACAATAGAACTGGGTCCTGCTTCTTACATGGAGTTGCTATGTGTCTTCACTAAAGTCATTCAGAGTTCAGGTTTGAAGCTGGCTTGGTAAAGATGCATGGGAGAGATTTAGCTGATGAAATAAACAAACTACAAAAAGCCCCCACAACCCACACAAAATCCTAAAACAAGCTGTGGCTTTAACAGAACTGTGGCTTCATTATAGTAGCTGGCAGCATGATACTGTGAAAAACTGGCTAAGCAGCAGCACATGGGCATGTGTGATTCAATTAAGAAGCAAATATTTTGCAGCACTTGTTTTAGCTGGGAAATGTGGAGACATGCCGACAGGGAAGGGATCCATAGCCAGTGGAAATAGTAGCGAAATGATTGTGGTTACTTGAAAAGTAGGAATGGTATTTGAGAAGTAGGGGAAGTCTTCCAGTGTTGTAACCTGTAACGTGTAACACCCTTATGCTATTACGCTGTTATACGGCACTGCTGGGCCTGGGTGATATGAATTCTGATGCTGTGGCACAGTAGGAGTTCCACTACAGAGCCCTCACTTGCTAAGCTTGCTAAGGTCTTTGTGCTTTTACTGCTATCTTAGCTTCCTGTGCTATTGATTCTAGAGGTAGTTACTGAGGGGTTAGGATATGCTGATACTTGTGAAAATATTGCTATGTTGATTTGGAGTTGTTTAGTGATACACACATCTAGTCTATACTATATATTCATATGTTATTATTTTTCTTTTAAGTACCTGATTTTTATTCCTCCATCTTCACAGCTAGATTCCTTAGAAACTATACCTGATATTAAAAGAAACCATAACAAATCCTCATTCTGATGCCTTTAGATGTAATTTTGTTCTTGTTGAAATAGTTGGGTACTTACCTGCTTGGTTTCTCTTCATGAGTGTTTATGCTCAAAAAACTTTCTCAATGATCAATTATTTTGCATATGATTTTAGAGGCATCTTTTAAAATTGAAGCCTAGGCATTCCATGGTCAGCAGATCTGGATATGTATCACATGAGGTGCAAATATTCCAGGAATTTCCTCAGGAAGACTGATGGACTTTGTTTGTGTACCTTTTCAATTTTCAGTGCGATGATTTCTATTCCCTATTTATTGGTTGTGGATATAGATTATCCTTATAATTGTCTTTTACTGTAAACCCACTATTTTAATAATCTCCATGAGAAAATAAAATCTTATGCAAGTGGCCAAATTGCCCTTTGCTAGAGTTATGTTTATGCTACATCTGTTGGTCCCCTGGGGAAAGCAGTTTTCTATCCTTTTCTCTTACCCCCTCAGTGCTGGCTTCTAACTTCATGATGTGGAGATATTTTGTCTAAAAGGAGATTTTTGTGGTTTGCAGAACTCTCATTCCAATTTGACACTTCCTGTGATGATTTCATATGGTAACTTTCTGGTTGTTCCTTGCACAGGAAAAAGGACTCTGCTTAAGTGGAAAATGGTATGGATTTTATTGATATTTTATCAAACCCCTTCCCTAAGCTTTATGCAAGTCTTTGAACTTTTTAATCTCATTTATACTAATCAAATACCAGGTTTCCCATTTCTCTTGTTATTTGCAATTCACATTCATAATTAAGAACCTTTGATTCATGAACACCTCCTAGGACTGAGGCATATTGTTGCTTTTGTAATTGACAGGTAACATCCCAAGGCATGTTTGGTTTAGAGTTTCTCCACACAGTTTAAAAGTGAACCCAGTTCTAAACTGGTTTTCAGAGCCTGCAGAGCTCTATATTGACTACTCAGAAGTCTCCTGGCAATTGCTTGTAAATGAAGAGCTTGCCTTGGACCTGGTTCCCCATTCAGGTCTCACTAAACAGACTGGCAGTCTTCCTACTACTTCAGCAAAATTGAAGTGAGGCAACATTATTTTGTCTGTCGCCCACCTCAGAGATATACTTGTGGAATGGAATGTGTGACTGGAAACAAACCACAGAAAGTGGCTGCGTTCTGCCTTCTGTCCTCCATGGCTGAAATCGGTTGTCAGAATACATTTGACAGAGAAATCAAATTTTAATCTCAATCATGATTTTGATATGTTGACCCCTTAAGAGGTAGAAGTCTCTTTGTGGTGGTGGGAGCTATTTTAAGAGGAGGAGAAGGATCATTTGTTTAATCTATCATTAAAGAAGAAATCTGTTAGGAACTGCATGCAAAAGGAACTGAAAAGAGAATAGAGACAGCATGAACAATTTTTATATATTCTGGAGGTATAAAAAAAGAGGTAATGGTATGTGAAATGTGAGCAGCATTTGTAGAAGTAGCTTTTATCATACGTGTTTTTTTAACTCTTCAATGCTTTATCTTAAAGTGGTGGGGGAAAAAAGGCAGAGAATGCATTTCTCTGTTTCTAATATCAGCATCACACATTTTTATTCACATCTGTGTAAACACTTGGATAACTGGCTTCTTTCTGACCTACTCACTTTCAGTATTGGCATACAGAGCAGTTGCTGGGATCCCATATAAAGGAGAATTGCCCTAGGCTGGCAACTAGACAGGTTGAGGCACTTGTGTGGGGAAAAATATAAAACACTTTGCAAGCAAAGCTTAGAAAATGGGAATGGCACTGCTGGGAGGAATGAGTCTTCAACGTCCAACTTTGTGGGTACAAGTCAGTTGAAAGTGGTCAGCCATTCTTGCATTATTTGTCCTTATATGGGGTAGAGGAGGTAGGGTGTCAAAGAAAATATCCTGAAGCTCATTCAGTTAAAGCTGTAAAATTCAACGATGGAGCCATCACGATTCTCAACCATACTGCCAGTACAGCTGCATATTGATTGGCTTTTGACAGCCTTCATCATATGATGACTGTTATATTCTCTATGCCTGTGTGACCGTACTCTTCCTTGTTTCTCAGTGCCTTCCTGCACCTTCAGAGTTGTCTTTTTATTCTCCTGTTGGTTCTTTTTCCTTCTTATTCTTTTTTATTAATTTTTAATCTCAATTCCTTTTTTTTTTTTCCTCTGTTCTTCCATTGTCAGGGATCATCTCTGCCTGGAAGTGGCATGAAATGGTATTCACCTTCCATCTTTCACTGCCTGTGAGTAAGCCTAGGCCAGTTGCTTTCATTGTGATAGACAAGTTGATGTGATTGACAGGATCAATACCTTAGAGAACATCTTCAGAAGGTGCCTTGCTATGCCTCACACAATTCTGGCCTTTTAAAAGGGGATAGGAAAACTTTTGCTTTGCGGACATGGTGGAAAGATTTTATTATTCCTACCACTTTTTCCCTGCTGATAGAGTAAATGCTGGTATGTTCATTGAACATATATACTGTGTAAATAGGAGGTGAGGATTGGATGAGGCCCAAATTTCATGAAAAGAGCCATTCTAACAAATTTCCATGTAGAAGAGGTAAAATGGGTCCTTCTTGGGTTTGCCTCCCAGCTGGAAACAGGGCAGTCAGGACAGACTTGGATCTCAGACTGAGTCCAACCATTCTTCTGTTCATGCTAGCCCCACTGAAATGTGAAGAGGCTCCAAAACACAGTTTCATATTTGAATCTTTTTACACACACTTCAAGGCTTGGAGAATGTGCATTGTGTGCTTTTGTAGAACATATCTGAACAAACGTGATGTGATCCAAGTAACTTACTGCAACTCAAATTTACAAACCCAGTAAAAACTATGTAAAAACTTTCTTATGCAGTAGGGTGTTTGAATGTAGCAGGCCAGTTTACGTTTGAAAATGGAAATGTCTTTAAAGGTATTGATTTCTTTGCCTGTATGACCTACTGTCTACAGTCTCAAATGAAAGCAGCATTCACTTGTTATCAGAAATGGACATTTGGCTGAGATTTGCAAACTGGTGCTGAAGTAAGATTAAACCAGATTCCTTCTGTTTGCTGCCTCCTCACTAAGCTCTGTAATGTTAATGATTTATATATCAATATTGTCATTTTCACAGGCTGATGTTTTTTTGCCTTATAACAGTTGTTTCTTTTCAGATTTAGTGTTCTCTACAGAATAAGAGTTGTCTTGCTGGCCCATATTCAGCATGTGAAAGTCCTATATTGTAGTCCAAATTTGACATCAATAGTCAGATGAATCATACAGCCTTGTGCTGGAAGGGACTTCAGAAGGCAATCCAGCCTTTCCCACGTCCAAGGCTAAATCAACTGTACATGTCGTTCCTGACATACATTTGTATGGCTTCCAGCATTCAAGACCCCACAAACTTGGGGCAATCTCTTCCAGGACTACTTCAATTTTTATTTATGAAACTTTTCCTCTAATGTCTAAATTGTCCATGGTACAATTAAAAGCTTATAACTTCACATCTCATTTTCCATGTACATTGAAAATAAATTTGTCTTCATTTTCTTTGCAAGCTGTTAAGTGTTTGAATATAGTTACCACCTTAACTTCTCCACCTAGTGGGGCCCATTGGGGGAATTATTCAGTTCAAGAATTTATAAAAATGCTACCACTTTTTGTTTGCTTGTTTCCAAAGTCTGCAGCTGGTTCAGGCTTGGAGTGCAGCATACAGCATTGGATGTGAAACCTTACTAGCTGTGAGAAAAATAGACAGATGGCTCCAGTGTTAGGAGTTGGTCTTGTTTGGTTACATCATTGCCAAAACCTGTACAGTAGAGGTAAAGTAGAAAAGAAGTCTCCAGCCCAAAGGATGCATGTAGGGGTTCACATTTTATCATCTGAAAGCTACTTTGACTTCTTGAAGATCTCTGGTACAGCTCTTCTGGATGGATGGCACTGTTAAAACTTTCACTTCTTTCTTTCTATGCATAAGGACAGGAAGAAAGTCACAGGAAGCTGCCCTGTGTTAGATAGATAATGTGGTGTTGAGGGTGCTGTGGACCAACCATAAGCTCATTCTCTCTAGTAGACATTGCTTTACCCTGGTTTTGAAAGCTGTAGAAAAATTTCTTCTGCAATCTAATTGTAGATGTTCTTGTCAGTGCTGTAGCTGCCTAACTGGAGCATCTTGCAGCAGTAAGTTTTGCATGCAGTCTAGCGTTCTTATGAAAGAAAACTAACTCTTTGTTAATGAATGAAACTCTTTGTTAATGAAGAGAAAAGGTATTGTCATTGTATTTCCTCATCTTGTATCTAGGTTATAACTTTTTCAGCAAGGTGGTGTTTCTGTTTGCTCTTACAGTGCCAAATACAGTGTTAAGGACTGATGTATAATCAATTATTCTTGGAGTTTGCTGGCTTGCATACATGAACAGACTGCTGTTCCAGAAAAAATAAACTTGTAGGAGAACTTATGGGCCACGTTTTCTGCTGACAGTTAACGGGACTTTTAAGAATGGAAGGCAGCACAGAATTTGGCCATGTGCAGAGTACCTCAGCATGAAGAACCAGTGGCTCTTTCAAACAAAGAACCTAATTCCTTTAGTATTAAGTATTTGCAGTATAATTTGAAACTTAGTGATGTTTATCCATGGCCCAGTTTATCTCTGGCTGAAGTCAACAGGTCTCTTTCCAACCTTACCTCAGGGTTCACACACCTCAGCCAGCAGCGTGCATGTGTTCATTTTCCCAAATGGCATAGAACTTGGCAGACTTCGGTCTGTCTTTGTTTTTTGAATTCTGGCTGTATTTGAAACTAAAGCACAAAGCAAAATTTAGAGGCTAAAATTCTGTGGTTTATGAGCCACAAATCTTCCATGACTCATCTTTCATGCAATTTTATGGCCCTACTGGCTTGGAAATGGGCAATATCAATTAGCCACCTGCAACATCAAGGAAAGTTAATGTTGTGGTTAGTCTCTGAAATGTGGAACCCAAAAAGAAGAGGGAAAAAAAAAACCCAAAACAACCAAAGCCCCAACAGACAACTTCACTATAAACTGCTGATTTAGCGTAATGTTCTACCGCCACTGAGACATTGCAAAAATAGGACTTTTCCATAAAAGTTTTTACTTAAATCAAATGGTAGCAGGCAGACCTTTCAAAACTTGCCCTATGCTATCTTTCTGCAGAATTAAACTTGTTAGCTCTGCTAGAAGCCTTGCTGGAACCTGTACTCAGATAAAAGGAATTCCCTTACAAAATAAATAGGAAATAAGATTTTTTTAAATTTTTTTTTTATTTTTTCTGTAATTGGATCTCTGACATCCTGATTTTACTTTTTTTTTTTGTTGTTGTTGTTATCTCCTAGCTTTATAGTCTTATACTAAATTACTGAAACACTGAATCATTCTTCTTCCTCAATAGTTGGATAGTCAATACATACAAACGACATTTAAGGTGCTTGAATGGAAGATATTGTGTAAGTGCTAAGTGTGGCTGTTATCAAAGCATTATTATTGGGCTTGTGTATGTTGAGTATTAAGGTCTGAGGCCAAAGCTGCAGCTGCAAATTCGTGCTTGAATACTTGAAACTTCATGCTATTGCCAGCTTATACTGACATGCTTCACCTCCACATGGTTGCCACTGGCACTGAAAGTTATTCTAGAATTGCAAGTTACATTTCAGGAAGGTTTCAAGAGTCTATTCCAAATGTTTCACCCAAGTTCTCTAAAATCCATGATCAGCTGGTATTCCCAGTTAAACCTCAGGTATTCTGTGGTGTTCAATCACTGATGCCACATGCTTATGAGTTGGAGAGAGGAAACAGGGTGGAAACTCTCATCTGCTGTGTGAAGATGACCTGAAACAAATGCCTTCCCAGAGATTTTTTCTGCTACTGGCATCAGTGTATGTCCTGAAAGCAGCACACCACTGGGAAAATCATTTTCCTTCCTGTAAAAATAGGAGCCCAGGTCCTGCTATTCAGCAATAAAGGTCATCCCACACCCAGAAATCTCCCTGAATTTTGGGTGAACTTTGATGCGTGCATGTTTATTATAAACAGCAACTTCACCAGTTTTTTTCCTTACTTGTAAAGCATAAGATATAAGGTGTAAGTTTAGTACACGTGGTTTTTAACGAGTTGAACGTCTCTTCAGATATTATAAGAACATGGTCTGCATATCCTGAAAAACCTTCTTTAAGGACTAGAAAAGGTATTATTAGAAGTTTATTCTTTTATGAGGCCAGCTATCAAAGATGAAATTCAGATTGAGATTTTAGTCAAAACCTTCCCAAGACTAAGGTGTTTGGATTTTGGTTTATATTGAGCATTAGAAATGGTCCTTTAAAGAAAAGTCAATAGAATTTTATTGCCCGGACCTGCTGCTTTGTACACTGAGAGGCTTTCTGTAGGTCTTGGGGGTTTATTTGGTTTGGTTTGGTTTTTTGGTTGGTTGATTGTTTTTTTGTTTGTTTGCTTTGTTTTGCTTTTGTGTGTATGTGTGTTTTGTTTTGTTTTTTTTTTTTTTTTTGTTTGGGTTCTTTTTGGGGATGGGGGTGTAATGCTGCTTGTAAACTAGAATTGTAGCAAGTTTTGAAGTCAGATTGAATTACCCTCCCCAATGTGCTTCTATAAGGAAGCCACTTTTGAATCAGCAGACTCGAGTCCAGCTTGCATCCCATTTGCCATCTGGGTTTCCCTCTGGTTTCAATTTGCTGCTATAACATAATTCTTAGGTATAGAGGCTGTACTGAACCTGCCCAATGCATGTCACATTTAGTTACTCATATTTCTTCTAAGATAACAGCTGCAAAGAAGCTGTGTTTCTTGTTGTCTCTTCTGATTTACAGCTGCTTAATCTGATGTTTCAAATTAAACATGCAAGGTTTTGAGCCTTAAGATGTCATTGCATTCTTTTAAGATATATGTCCAGGTGCTTTGTAATGGGCATGCTTTTTCCTAAAGTTTAACACTCAGTGATTATGGAATAATTGAACAATGTAGCATGTCTGTTTATAATCCAGATGAGTATATGTTATAAGGTATACATCCAGTTCTCTCTTTTTATATGTTTTTCCACGTCCTTTCTTGTACCTGATATACCTTTTGCAGCTAATTTAATATATCAATAAACCTTGAAGATGCAACTGTGCAAGGACACATGTCAGGACTCATGCTTACATGTGTTCTGTTGCAGCAAAATGACTACTGAGAGTAGGTGAAGTTAAGGTATCTATACAAATCAAATGGGCCTGGTATCTTCAGTACCCTAAACAGCACTATTAAAACTAAGAAAACTAGAGTCTGTATCTGCACTGCCTGTATCTGCAAGAAAGTCACATCCTTGCTAGTGATTTATTTGGTAGACAGCACAGAGGGCTAGGGAAGGCATAATTTTCTTTTTCCTTCATAAGAACATTTGGGATTTTTTTTTCTTATGTAATCTATAAAAATAAAGGGGTTTCTTCTTTATCAGAGACCACACTATCTTTAAATGTAGGTCCCTTGGCATCATCTTGAGTTATTCTTTTGTAGAAGATCAGGATGAAATTCCTCACCCAGCTATGTGATTGTACCGAGGAAACCATTTCAGGTTGAAGCCCATGCTGCATTAGTTAAGCAAATATAATAAAAGCACCAAATGTATTGATTGGACGAATAGATTATCTTCTCACCTCTCTCTCTGACATGCTAAAAAGAATTCAGGTGTGTGTCGCACAAGCTGTATGATAATATCTTTTTGTCTTTTTTTGTCAGCTGAATGTTAATTGTAAAGTTTGTTCTTAGTCACATTAGATTAGCCACTTCTACTTATGAGCAATAGCCACTATGATTTGCATATTCAATACATATGAACTTAGCATCACAGAATCCCTGACAGAATATGTAGAAAGTGTTGTCCTTTTTCTTGCAAGGATGATAAAGGAAATCTGCCACACAACACTTCCACTCTCCTCTTATCTCAAACAGTGTAACCCAAACTCACAGAAGATATTGCACAGTGCTATGTAAGAAAATTACCTAGCTTCATTTCAGAAATCTCCTACTTACATCATAACTCAAACTCAATATCACAGTCTCATGTGTATCTCCTTTGGAGTTTGATACTATTTCAATTTTGAAAACAGCCTGGAGAACATAATTGTATCAGATTAAAACTTAGAGGTTGCAATGGTATTTTGTTAAAATGAGCACCTTGAGAGGGTTTGAACCTGTTCTTTCCTTTTTCAGTGTACAAGCAAGATTCCTGCTAATGCAAAGCCTCGTGTTTGACTTGCTGAGTGTAAAATCCAAAGCACTGAAACTATGGGATTTGAAGACCTTGCTTACTTCTGGGAAAATCTTAGATCTGATGGTCCCAGATGAAACTGTAATTTAGTTTGGAACGTGTTTTGCTGTCACTTTAGTGACCCTAAGCTTTAGCAGAAATTGCAAGTTGACCTGTAATTCCTATCTGGATGGGACAGTTCTGCAAATGCATATTGTGGAAACTTATCCGGGGATTTTACATGCATGGTGTTGCCAAAACTTGAGCTTGCAAAATTTCTGGATCATGGACTTGTGTGTGAAGATTTGGCATCTGATCCTGTTCCTACTGCCATGTGTAATAGTTGCTATCAAATTTTACTGGGAATTGGACATTTAGGGATCTGAAGTGAAAACGTCTTGAAAACTCTTATGATGAAAGGGCTATTCTAGAAACCAGGTATGTAGAGAACAAGTGAGAGGATGATGGTCATTTTTGGATGAGATGGCAGAGGAAGAAACCCTAGTTGAGTCAGGACTGATACAAAATCTCACTTTGTCCCATGGTGTCAGGACACATCTGGGGGCTCTGCTTGACCACAACACTTAGCAAGACCTACATATAGCAGAGTACGGGCGTAAGAAGATCTGAACATCACGAGAAAATGATTTGTGGACAGTACACTATTGTTTCATTAGAAAAATTAAAGAGCTATTTCTCTTGTATTAATAGCATGTCCAGTTCAAGTTTGTCCTACTTGCAACAGTATAATCTTGTTGCTATTCTTTACCAGAGGCCAATATCTGTTATAATTTCTGGGTCTGAAGGAGAAGCTACCTGGAATAATGTGGCTATGATGGGTGTGGTTACAAGTCCCTCGCTTCCTGTTCTCTTCTCGTCTGCTAAATCTACAGATGACTTCATCACCTCTGCTGATCATTTATTGTTCTCCCCGCATGCTGCTTCTTGGATACCAGTAGATGACAGGAGACAGGACACTTCCTTGTGTGGTCTTGTAGGGCAAGATTGAAAAGATAGCCACAAGTCATTAGGGCTGCAAAAATCCATTTCTGTAGCTCTGTGGAGAATGTGTTCAGCTACGGATTTGTATAGAAGTATGTTAACTGCTTGTGAGTGCTTGTGGAAAGAAAGAAGCTGTAGGAAAGAAAATAAGGCATGTGAAAAAGGGAAGCTGTCAAGCAGGTTTAGAAGTCAAAGAAACTTTTTAAGTACTGAAGGTTTTGAAGCAAATTGGATAATATTTAGTGCCTAGGAAAACTGTGCTGAATTCAGTGATCTGTGTAAGAGAATAAATTTTACCTAGTGCTTTAAAATGTGTGCAGTTTGAAACCCCCCCCCAATGATTTATTGAAAAAGAAAGCTATAATGCGATACAGCTTCCTGTAAGTTCATGATGATTTTGTACTTTTTGTTAGTTATTCTATTTATGTGGTCCTATTACTGTAGCCTGACTCCCACCGTCTAATACAGTTATCCTCGCTGCACTTCTTTGTGGTAAGGAAGAACAATAATCTCCATTTTACAAATGGGAAGCCATGGCAAAGAGAGGCTTAGTGCCTTGCCTGAAGTCATGCAGGCAGCCCAGTTAAGGAGCAGGGAATTCAACCAGGACTTCCAAACAGCAGAAAAATGTTCCAGCCCCTGGGCTGTCTGTCCTTTTACTCCTATGTCTAAAAGAGCTCAAAAGGTTCTATCCAGACTCCAGAAGTGGTTCAGAGGTTATTGAAGGCAGTCTGGTTAAAATGACAGAATAGCTGGACTAGGTAAAAATGTGCCACTTAGGTGCAGAGTTTGCAGTATTAGTGAGTCAAACAAAGGTTTTTTCAGCTGGCAGCTCTGGTTTCCTCTCAATTGTGTGAGCTTGCTCTCTCATACAGGCACACATGCTCTCTCTGCAACTCATCTTAACTCTGCCTCGGAGGAAGGACTTGGTAATAGGAAATTAGTATAATTAAATGGTTATGTAGGAAGCTGGTGGTAAGTATTTACTTATATAAAATAAGGGAGGAGAAAAAATTGTGAGGTGGATTTCTTAGTGTTTGCTTTTTGGGGTTTATTTTTGTGAGGAGAGTATTGAGTGACAGAAATTTGTTCTCAGTAGAAAATGCTTGAGAAACATTAGTCTGCTTTGGTATTAGAAAGATTAGAGGGCACACTGTGAGAATTTGTAAGGATTTATGTGCTTTTTAGAAAGGATTAAGAATAAAAAAAGTCCAGATTAGAAATGCTGTCTAACCACATCACTACCCTGCATGCCAACATTTGCATGGTGATTTGCTTTTATGTTTGATACCACAATGTTTGTATTGCAACTTCAGTTACAGTTGGTTTTTTTTAAGGACCATGGTGTAGGTGCACACAGCATGTGAAATGTAATGGTATGAGTTCATGTAGCATTCTTGAAATTTTACTCAGCAGCAAGTCTGAAATACCTAAGATTTTAAGGATAAACTCATTCTAAAAAGTTGCTTATATAAAACAAAACAAAACAAATCAGATACATTCCATTACTTTTAAGTGTCTACTTTCTCCTTTTTTACCGAATTTTAAGCTTGGACAAGATTTGTTCTCTGGGACAATTATTTCTTTAAAATATTTGGATGTGGTACTTCCAGAGTAACCTCAGACTGCACAACATATTAGTTTAGGAACATAATTGCTAAGCATCCTCTAGGCTGAAAAATATACTTCCTAATTATTTGCTAGAAACATCTTCAGCACACATAGCTAATTAAAGTCAGATTACTAAATGGGGGAGATTAGAGGCTTGTGTTGCTAGAAAACTGCTTGTGCTGATTTGAACTAATATTCATTTGTAAATTCAATCTCATTTAGACATTTTATATAGAAAAACAAATCTGTGAAAGATGTACCTGTGAATCAGACTAGCTATTTGTTTTGTACTTTACAGTCTCAGTGGCATCAATTTGTTGACAGGTTTTGGCGTTTTACCAACATGAAACAGAAGTGGAACCTGACCTGTAAGAGGGGCATAGTTGTTACGGATATTTTTTTTTCTTTCTATCTCCCCATTCCTTTTTTCTTTTTTTAATTTTTACAACATTTATATTATTTTTTCTTTTTTCCTCTCCTCCTTATTCTTCCTCTTCTCTGATTTTTTTTCTTGTTTCTTGTTTTCTGTTTCCCATTTTTCTTTTTTCTCTTTTCCCATTTTTCCTTTTCCCTCTTTTTTCCTTTAATCTTTTCTTTCTTTTCTTTTTTCCTCCTTTTTCTCTTTTTCATTTTTCTTTCTTCTCCCTTCTCCCTCCTCTCTTTTCTTTCTCTTTCTTCTCCCCTCCCATTTCCTCTCTTCCCTCCACAGCCACAGGACTTTTCATTCAGCTCTCTAGATATACCTGAGCCCAGTGATTCTTGGAGGATGAGTGTATGTTGAACAGTGTCTTTTCTAGGCATGTGCCGATGGCTCTGTTTCAGGTAATTGGTGAATTTGGTCTTGTAGCATCCTCAGTGTGGATATTTCTGTGAGTAAGCAGGTGTTATGCCAAATATGTTCCTTCAAGTCACCCTGCAGAAGCAGTGCATTGTCCCTAAGCACAGATGCTTGAGCATTTTGTCCCTACAGAATAGTCCTGTGAGCATCTGTGGAGTTACATTTAGCTTTCTCTTGTTGTTTCAGCCATTATAATGACAGTGACCAAAACTGAGTTCCATTTGCATGGGTGAATATCAAGTTTGAATTAGATTCTGGATGTTGGTTGTTTTGTTTATAATTTTACTGCTCTTACAGTATTGTTTTTAAAACAAAATTTAGGTGGTATGTGCTTTTTTTGATGTTGTTTTGGTTTTGTAAATTCTCTGTTAAGTTGATACAGATGTATGTGGAAGGACAGGTTTTGTCACTGGCTTCTTATGGAACCAAATGTATTACAATGTCTTCAGACTGGAGAAGATTTTCTTAGCATCTGTATTTATACCTGGCATGTTATTGTCACTACTGGTGGTCTGAAGAATTTATTGTTGGCTTGTATTGGCACACTGACTTGTTAGTTAAAAGTTTCATAGCTAGAGAGATATTGCAGATTTTGGCATTTGTAGGCTATGGAAACGTGTACCTTAATACAGGAGAACATAGTGTGGAAAATCTGTCATTATCTCAACCCTTCGTGCCCCACATTGGGAGCCACAAAGAACTGTCATGGTTTAAGCCCATCTGACAATGAAGAACCACGCAGCCGCTCATTCACTCCTCTCCACCTCCCTCCCCCTGCTCCCGGAGGGATGGGGAGGAGAATCAAAAGAATGTAACTCCCACAGGCTGAGATAAGAACAGTCCA